>JABCJY010000356.1:38171-93924 GCA_013184415.1 Fusarium concolor | reverse complement strand
AACTTTTGAGCCCCCACTGTAGAACAATGCTGTCGGATATTCGGCAACCAGGCGGCGACTAGCATTCATGCATATCACTAATACACGGCTAAAAAGTGCCGTGTGGGCACATCTCATGGCTCGGATAGAGCACTTGTTTCGGAAGGTGGGGGATTATAGGGGACTTTTACCTACCACTAGATAAGCTGATCAGAGTATGGTGTGCTGTACTGACTTCAGTGTAGATCAACGCCTTCAAATTAAAGTAGTGAGACGAAAAAAAGCATAAATATGGTAGCTGAACATTCAAATAGCAAAAGGTTAACAAATAAGGTAGGTACCAAGACACACTTATAATTCAATAATGCGTGTAAAGCACTGTATCCTCCTGAATTCATATACATAACACAGTGGATAGTTAATGCGTGATCGTCAGATCTGCAAGATCCGTTTCAGCAAACACTCACTCCACTGCCGACAAGGTCTGAGATTGGTCGATTACGAGCTCGGTCGTTAAGGAACCTTTGGCAACACAAAAGATCTGTGACTTTAATTGGAAGGTAGCATTATACTACTTAATGGCGATAAGCAGTCCTATGACTCTACCAGTCCGGTATTTCCACCATTCTCGTCAAGTGCTTAATCTATATCCGGCGATTCTAGACCTTATCGACGGTTATAAAGGTGTTTGATCCTCTCGTCTTGGCATAAAGTATTCCACTCATACCAAACGACTGTCTTCAAATCGGTCAGCTTAATATCGCAACTCAATATGAAGTCAGCTCTGTTGAATATCTTCACGGCGGTTGCCCTTGTCGGGCACGCCAACTCTACACCTGCATCTGGCCTAGACAAGAGGTATACGCAAGATGACAATGGAATTAAGTACAAGGTATTCGAGCACGCTGCTACTGGTTCCAAGACGAGGATCGTATCGAATTCTGGAATATGCGAGACGACGCCTGGTGTCGGCCAACACTCTGGCTATTTCTCTGTCGGTAAGCAAATCTCTGGATTGTCCTTTCCTATCCACGCATGCTCTAACATACACTGTCACAAGGAACGAACATGAACATGTTCTTTTGGTTTTTCGAGTCCCGAAAGGATGCAAAGACAGCTCCACTGGCCCTTTGGCTTAACGGCGGCCCTGGATGCAGTTCCATGATCGGTCTGTTTCAGGAAAATGGACCCTGTACCTTTAACAAGGGAGGGTCGAAGCCAACCCTGAACCCAAACTCTTGGAATAGCTTTGCAAACATGGTGAGTACGCAGTATTCTCGAATACTATGCCAAGCTGACCTCTGAAGCTCTATGTTGATCAACCAATTGGTACTGGTTTCAGCTACGGCAGCGATGATGCTACATCGACTCTCGCAGCAGCTCCCAGAGTCTGGAATCTACTGCAAGCCTTTTATGCTCAGTTTCCTGAGTATGAGAACCGAGACTTTGGTCTCTTCACCGAATCTTACGGTGGCCATTATGGCCCAGAGTTTGCCTTTTACTTTGAGCAACAGAATGCCGCTATTGATGCAGGCAAGGTTAAGGGCGAGAAGATCAACCTCGTGGCTCTCGGCATCAACAACGGCTGGATTGATCCCGGTAAGCATTTAGATCAGCCCTTCAAATCTAGAGAAGCTAACGTGACTTTAGCCAACCAATACAAAGATTACATCGATTATGCCGCCAACAACACGTACCGCAAACTGATCACTCCCACCCAGTATAGCAAATACCTCTCTACGTACCAGAACAAGTGTGTCCCGGCATTTGCCAAATGTCCAGGCCTCACAGGCAACGATGCTGCATGTGGAAATGCCGACGACATTTGCAATCGGGCCATCGAGAGTCCGTTGGAGCAGTCGGCAGACTTTAATGTTTATGATATTCGAGCTTCCAGTGATGATGCTTTCCCCCCTTCAACCTATTCAACTTACCTCAAGTCTTCGGTTGTGATGAAGGCCATCGGCGCTCAGTCAGCCTATGGAGAATGCCCAAATGCACCCTACAATACGATCAACTCAAGTGGCGACAGTATGTTTTTGAAGAGTCCCCTATAGCAGATTTGAGAGTCACTAACCGTTTACAGGGGGCCGATCATTCTTGCATACACTGTCTCAGGTCATCGACTCCAAGATCAATGTTTTGATCTGGGCTGGAGATGCTGGTAAGTTAACTGAACTCTTATTATCTTGGCCTTGACTCACAATCTCTAGATTGGATTTGCAACTGGATGGGTAACTATAGGGCATTAAACTCTATTGCTCCTCAGTCATTTGTCTCAGCTCCTCTGAAGCCATTCACTGTTAATGGAAAGAAATATGGAGAATACAAGACCTCTGGGAATTTGAGCTGGCTGCGGGTTTATGAAGCTGGTCATGAGGTTCCTGCATACCAGCCCGAGGCGGCACTGGCAGCTTTTGTCGCGACTCTATCACGAAAGCCTCTCTCCTCTTCATGAGGAATTGGTCAAGCAGATTTATGGGGTGTTGTCTTATAGTTTGTTATCTTATGGCCTTTGCTATATGCCTCTGTAAATATTTCATAGCATACATACAACCCAACACGATATGTTGATTTTATTCTTCACAAAACGAGAAGTAAAAAAATGGCTTCCTATCTTACTATTATGTCAGTAACTATCGATGTGACAAAATTGTAGTCATCGCCCAGGTGAGGAAGTGAGGGAAATTATTGATGGGTTAAATAAGTACCTTTTGTTGCGGGAGAATTGGCTAGAAATGATGTCTTTCTCGTTTTGGCATAGAGCTTACCAACTCTCACTAAGCCGCAGATAATGATATATCAATGAGAGGCTCTCAGAGTACCAAATAGGAGCTTTATCTGCTTTCTGTTAACGAAAGACGTGCAGCTAGGCAATAAACGAGAGGGACAGAAATTACTCGGAAAAATTAAAAAAATGGCGGATTTTGAGGAGGTCTCCAGTCATCGCTGGTCTTGCCTTGAACTATCATCGCGGCGAGTTGCACGAAGCCGGTCTCAAAGTCACAAATCGCTGGGGTTCTATCATTCTTCCCGGACACTTGTATAACGCCGTTAGCGAGGAAGGATGTTCTGAATGCTTCTGGTTAGGCATGGAGCATGTATGGGACGAACTTGGAGAAGAGCAATTCTTTGTTGGCCGCAAACCTTGCAACATTTCGCTCTGCGCCAGACGCTTCATGATGTAAATTAGTGTCTCTGCGTCTGCCTTTAGCAAGAGGAGGGCTGTCCGTGGAAATCCGCTTTCCGCCGAAGATTTCACCAGGGCCGGTGCAAGAATCCTCACAAGCCGAGCCTCAATTCATAAGAGCCTTCAAGAGAGATATCACAGGAATACTAATCAGATGAACTGGACCACCAAGAGCATCAGCGAAATACTGGAGCGTGCGGGGTCGGCAGACAAGGCCAAAGGCAATGGTCGAAAGGACAGCGATGAACTTCGAGTTTCACCGGTTGGCATACTGACATCTCTCAAGGATACAATGCACAAGAAGATAAATGAGCTTTCATTTCCCTTCCTCACCATGCACAAGGCGAACTGGGATTTCTTGAAGGCCCTGAAAATATCAGTGAGCCATTTCTTCGGTAACTCTACGGAGAAGACTTCACAATAGATGACGGGGAGGTGCCTTGCATATGTGACAATATCTTGGGCGTGGCAGAAGAATGCTGAGGTTGGTCTGAGCCCATTTTGGGAAGGGTGGGTAATGTGCTAGATGTTTGGAACCGCACGAACACATTCGGCGCAGGTCTCCGTCTGATGCACGAGCTTAGCGGACGAGACTATGATATTCCGGAAGATGTGGTCAAAGCCCTTCGAACAAAAACGCAACGTATTCCACGGCCATCTGCACAACATGGTCAAGGGTCATCTATACAACCTGCCCAACGATCGTCAAGGTCTGGTGGCCAAGACACTGATTTCTTCGATCAAATACAATCTCACAGAACGTCTTCAAGGCGTGAATTTTCGTAATCTCGAAATGGATATCGCCCAACAGGGAGAATATCTACGAGGTATCACCTGTGCCTTAACTGGTGAAGGCGACATTAATGTGGAGGCATTTGAGTCAATGACAAACGGACTTAAGCGCGCCGCTGATGTT
Organism: Fusarium concolor; assembly: GCA_013184415.1. Classification (NCBI taxonomy): domain Eukaryota; kingdom Fungi; phylum Ascomycota; class Sordariomycetes; order Hypocreales; family Nectriaceae; genus Fusarium; species Fusarium concolor. The sequence continues at coordinate 89,839 of JABCJY010000356.1, read as the reverse complement.
GAGGAACTGCAGTCACTTTGCCAACGTCTTGGCCGCGCTTCGGGGTCTGATTCTGATGGCAAAAGTTCATTTACACAGCGTCTTGAGTAGGCCTTGAAATCTGGTGATGCAATCCCTAATGTTGAGTCATTTCGGGAGATGGTGGAGGTCTTTGAAGAAAACCCCACCTGAAGTACTAATCGCGAACATTGACATCGAGGCCGAGGAGGTGGCATCGGATGAAGGCGGTTAGTTCGTTGCTTAGATATTTCAAAGAAGTTCCAAGAGTAAAATACTCAGAGTCTTAGTAATCGGAAGGGATAGTTCTTCTAGATACAGTATATCACTAGGGTTCACAAAACGTTGAGGATATCCGGCGACATTGTCCACCTCAGGCCTTCTAAGGGACGGGAGAAACTCCTTGGCGCACCCCAACAACCTGTCCAATAAAAAAGCATGCTTGTGATGAAAGACGCTTGAAATTCCGGTTCCAATTGAAAAAAAAACTTAAACTTTTCATTGCCTTGTCCGTTTCAGATCCAATCTCTAGGATCATCAGCATCGCCATTCTCTCTAGTGTAAGAAGCCTTCCACTCAGCATCCAAGGTGGCAATAGCCCCTGATCTACTCAGTCGACCAGAATCCCACATAACATAACCCCATTCCAAAATGTTTGGTGGCATATGGGAACCATAAAGGTTACTATAAGTTCCTTTCCAAAGCGCAACCCAGGCCAGTGGGGGCATATCTTCTCGATCCCCTTTGAAGGGCATCTTTTCGCGGCGCTCTTGAGCACGATCGCGATCAGAATACAAATTTTCCCGCCTTTGGTCTTGTCTAAGTTCATTCGTTGCTCCATCGAACCAATCTCCATATGATGAGACAATATTTTGCTCCACAAGGTCGAGAAGTACAGCATGATCTTGGGCTTTGAAAACTGAAGAAAGAAGTGACAGTCCCAACGAGGTCATTCCGACCCTATAGAAATCACCTGAGGAGAGGTTAGTGCGCTGCAAGCATCAAAATATCATGTGAGACTTACCGCACATGTCGATATGATACGCACCCTCTGGAGTGAATGGATCTGTTCTTCCAGCATCCCACCTGGGATTATCTTCATGCAGATCCCATGCAACTTCATCGAGCACGTTTTGGTATTTGCTTTCAACAAAGGCATTTACAGATAGAATCTCTTCGATCTCCCATGGCTCATAGTTATCAAGAAACCATTCAAGTCTCTCTTGATCACTGAACATGGTCCTTCTATTTTCGCTGTAATAGCCAAAGAGGTTGCAGAACAGTTGGAATCGATAGAAAGCGCGTAAAATCCGCCGATTCTCTGTGCCGCTAAGCTGGGCAGGGCTAGAGAGGTTACGGTGGTTGCTATGAGCCCAGGTAACAAACTGAGTGGCCAGCGGTCTGACTATTGTTGAGTGAAAGGCAACGACAGAGAATATTTTACTTGTGTCGAGAAGAATAGAGTTTGCTCCAAGTCTATCTGCACGCCGCGATTGATACGTATCGATAAAATTACGAACGCTTGCTTCTGTGCGCTGTTGTCGAAAATCAGGGGTATTAGACAAGTGAACAGTGCAGGCGTCGACAATTCCAAATCCTAACTCCAACTCCAAGCAATTGGTGAGCCAGAACTCTCGATGCAATTGATAGTGCTGATGAAAGGTCGGTGACGCATGAACCAAAGAAGAGAGGTCTGCAATAGAACCAACTGAGAGGAGAATATGATGTCGGATATCGAAGGGAAGACTTTCGAGTGGGGAGAGACTAAAGCCATTGTCTGGAGTTTCCTGATGGCTGTCTAGTGTTGCAGACTTGCCCATGGGTATTGCAGGGGCGGAAGCTGACACTTCACAGTGTTTTGCTGGATTCCTGGACAGCTTTTTCATGAGCCGTTTTACAGAGTTCCTCATATTGACTGATACTGTAGCTTGAGCACTACAAAGGAAATCTAAGATATCAAAATCGATAGATCTGCTAAAGCTGGAGAAGAAGAGGGGATATTTTGTAACTGCATTGGCATTACTCATTCGTCGGGCCGGGTCAGTGAGTCACGTATCACTGCCTAATCTCGAACCAACACCAGCCCATTCAGCGAGTTTTCGGTGGCGCAGCAATGTATCTGAAGTTGACATTAGTCTTACGAGAATAGACCTGCCTTACATGTGGTGATTCGAGAGCGTTTCTGTAGTAATTGCATCATGGAGGGCCGTGAGCTGGTCGTAGGCAAGTGAGTCAGCCATGAATCATGAAGACTTATGCATCCGTATCCTGAGTAAATGTAAATTTATTCCGTTGTAGCATCCACATCACCTAACTTTAATTTACCTTTACTAGTTAGCGTCGTAATATGAGTCTCTTTTCAACGTTTCTATGGGCAGCGACATCTATGCTATCTGGAAAGATCATGTTTCTTGGAAAGGATATTAGTCAGAGTTCCAAGAGACTCGATCCCATAGGCCAGAGCCAACATGGCAGTGATTAGCCAATTGTGAGGTTGTATTTGATGCGGAGATAAGGTAAATCCGTGCTCCCTAAACTGCAAAGCTGACAAGCCCCGCTGCCCCGTTTAATGAATTCGGGGATTAATCACAAAATCCGGGGTTGCGTCGAGACGGCAAAGTGTATAAAGATACGTGATCGTTAATCTCTATTTGTACAAGTAGATATTTCAGGCAGAATTGCCACTGCTCTTTCACTGAAATCCTGTCCTTATTTTATATCCTACACTTGCTATTAAAGCCATGTCTACGCCAAGTTTAACCAACGTTCAGGACGTTAGAGACTTCGTCAATACAACACACGACAAGCCATACTCCGCTATTGACCCGACAACTGCAGAACTGCCAGATGGTTTCGTCGTCTGTATAATCGGCGCTGGAGGAGCCGCCGGAGCAGGTTTAGCCAGGTCGTTTGCCAAAGCAGGCGCCTCGGGTATGATACTTGCTGCACGAACCCAGAAGACTTTGGAGACAACTACAAAGGATGTCAATTCTATCAACGCATCCACAAAGGTCGTTCATGTTGCTTGTGACATCAGCTCAAATGACAGTGTTGCTGAAATTGCCACTACCGTCAAGGACCAGTTTAACGGACGACTAGACGCAGTCTTTATCAACTGCGGGTATTCAGGACATCTGTCCAAAGCTACAGTTCTCGATGAAGACTTTGAAGATGTGCAAAAGGCTTTTGCCACTCACTGTCTGGGCACTTGGCTCGCTGCTCATCACCTGTTGCCCTTCCTTCTTGAAAGTACAGGCAGCTTCGTTGTCATCAGCTCCACTTCTGCACTAGGTATCATCGGCTTTGGAACGACATCCCACTATTGCACTAGTAAGCTTGCTCAAGCTCGTATGGTGGAAATGCTACATGCACAATACGCCGATAAGGGCGTTTTTGTTGCCAGTGTCCATCCAGGTGGGATGAAGAGTGAATTCTCGCGAGCAGCATCAGAGGATATCCAACACCGTGAGTCGTCTTTCCAATATGCGTATGACATGAGCTTACTGGTGATAGTCTTGAATGATAGTCCGGATCTTGTGGGTGCTTTTTGTACATGGTTGTTGAAGCCGGAAGGCACCGAGGAGCGAAGACAAGCGTTGAATGGACGCTGGTTGTCTTGTAAGTGGGACGTCGACGAGTTGGAGGAGAAGTATGAGAACATTCAGAAGCGGGATCTACTCAGGTTCAGGATGGCCATTTAATCATAGTATGACCCATGCGTTTCATAGCGATGGAATTGAATGCTATTACTGGTATCTGGCTCCTACAGGCATGTCAAAAACGCTGACACAAAAAGCCAAATAACATTAGGTTAAGGGAGTAAAACACTCAACTACAATCAGCAGCAAGCTTTAAAAAAAGCTGAGCATATGAAGCCTCCTTTCTTTGGTCTCCATCTTTGACACGGTTTCCATCTCTGCCCTTTTCAGTGCAAGGAACCAGTCGACATACTCTGGGCCCAGAACACCATCTGCCCAAGTTCTGTCATCCTCTAGCTCTTTCAATGCAGCCTCAAGTGTTGTCGGTAGAAGCTTGGTCATTCCCATTTTCTCCCTTTCCTCTTCAGAGTACGATAACGTGAATTCTGATTCAGTGTCAGCCACAACCTCCACTTCAGCATTGGGATAGGACGTACTTGTTGCGTTCTCAATTTGGAGAGGCTTTGAATCCAGAGCGGCACCAATGATGCCAGCTACCATCGCATATGAGTTTGAAGTCGCATCATTGATGCGAAGCTCCCAGTGGTTCTTGGTATTGGTAACTCTTCGGAGAGGCATATCACGGTTGTTATCACCCCATCCAACCAGGCCGCCAGTACACATTCTCCCAATGTTTACTCTCTCATAAGAGTCGATCTGAGACATTCCCAGTGCCGTGAGCGCCGGCATGTGACTCAGTATTCCGGCCATGGCGGTATCCGGGTCCCAGTCTTCATTTTTCTCAATTGGGTTAGCGGAAATATGAATGTGTTGTCCACTCTTCTGGCCCGTTTCCCCTTCATACGGTGTGGGATAGAACGTAGCAACTAGTCCATGTTTATGCGCCACATTCTTGACAAGTTCCATAGTGTAGTAATAGGCATCGGTAGCTTCGACAGGAGGAAGTGGTGGAAGAGAGATCTCATAGGCTGATGTACCATACTCCTTGATAACCTGCTCAGCTTCGATACCAACTTCTTCGAGTGCCACCATTACTTCGTTGAGAACAGGCCATATTTTGGATCGAAGAGCACCATGAGTAACAGCGACTCCTGCTCTTGCAGGCTCGGCTGCCTCAAGTGTTCCTGGAAGAAGGAAACAAAACTCCAGCTCTATGCCAATCAGGAACTTTAACCCATGAGATTCTTTGGCCTTGTTCACTATATTTTGTAAATGAACTCGAGCATCAGTATTCTGGAAGTCAATGGTGCCGAAACAATGCGCCGCGTTCCCAATTCCGGCTGCATCATGCTGTGCGATTCGTAGAGAGGACAGATCTGGGAGCATCTTACCCTTCCCGGTGAAGAAGGGAAAGAGCTTGGGAATGAACTCTCCGGTTGTAGGCACACATGTGTCTAATGGGGCGCAATCCAAATGGGCGCCTGAGTTGATGAGACTCTTGAATCTCGTGACAGGTAGCAATCTTGTTCTCAGAATGCCGCAGATATCAACCCATTGAAGAATGATGATCTGCACTGGTGGACTTCGGTTAAACCACCCATCAGTTGCTGGGGCGGGATTGGTGTCATTCCCTTGTTTACGGGTAGTGGTAGGCATCATATTGCTTCTCTTTAGACGGCGTGAGGGTTGTGGGGCTAATGTCTGTAAAGGAATACCTAAAGATATATATAAGTTTAGGTGAGATTTATTATTCTTTAGGACCCATAAGCTTCACGGCATCTAAAGAGATAAGAAGAAGGGAGGAGACAATAAGAAGAAAAAGGAAATTCAAAGCGGGTAAATCGAGAGCCATGGTTTGGAGGGCTGCCAGTTATATGCTGCGGGAGTCGATACCAATCTAAGACCGATGGAGATAAGCTGTGTTGTTAAGGCTGACTTTCGACCTAGAAGTGCATTACAAATAGGCCAGTGGTGTGGCAAACCGGGCCTTGCTGAGTAAACCGTGGGCCTTTCGTCATGCAGTCAGATGGCAAGGTCATTGCATCGAAGCGAGGATTGGGTTATCCGCCCAGGCGAAGGATTCCGCCCCCACGTTACAGTCGGATACGGACAATGAAATGGTGTTCTCGGACTTCCGCTGGGTCTCTTTTGGTCATTAGACACTGCAAACTACATTACCTATCGTGCTGTCCGGAAGGCTGAACGTGATGCGGCCATTTCCACTAGTATCTCGTAAGCACAACAGTGATCGACGACGTAAGATTATTTCACCAGTGTAAGATTACTTGCTCAATCAATAAGTGTAACGTTTCACAAATTTTTATTGTTCAGATAGTTTAAGTACTCTGCAACTCCTTGCAAGCTATTAATGGGGCAAGATAAGAGAGCTCTTACTTTGGAATCGAGACCTTTTCTTTCATACATACATCATCTAGTCCTCTGCGCGAAGAAATAGACGTGACGAGGAATTGGCTCCGTTGTTGTTTACATCAATTTATTCAGAATCATACTTCGGTCTATCCTCCATGTATTTCCCTGCGGAGACATCGCGAACTGTGCCCCATCCAAAGCTTACTCAACTTGATTCTCAGGCTCCTCCTGTCGTCCCTGATCTCTCTGTGACAGATCAGAAGCACCACGCACGTCGGCACCAACAACATATTTGGTTTTGCTCCAGACGGTTTGAATCTTAGTTGCGTTCTCCTCCTTCCACTTCTTGTAGTTCGCCCAACCAACCTGCAACTGCAGTGAGTAGTCGGCACTCTTGACTTTGCTCTTGATACTAGGGTTCGGCACGTCTGGATTGTTGGGGTCAAGTCCCTCATCAAACGGCACACCACTAGGAACGTTGCGAAAGTAAAGCATCACAGAGTCCCAGCCCTTCTTGTTGTCTCCCTGGGTTGGCAGCGGGCGGGATTCCATAGTGAGTGGCGGTACCAAACCGTAGGTGGCTGGAACTTTCTTACCGTCGACAGTCTTGTACTTGCCATTGGGCATGGGGTGAGATGTCGATGTCGAATGACAAGAGGCGCACGCTGATATATAGTTGTCGGCCGGTCCATTCATGCGTCCATTCCAGCCCCAGAACGGACGCGTGCCCTTTTCTTTAACGCGGATCTCCTCAGCTACAGGATTGATCCAGCATTCCTTGGGCTTGGGATGCTCGTTCTTGGGTCCAAATGCCTTGTCATAGTCCTTCTGCGTGAAAAAAGGATCGTTTCCCCATTGGAGACCGACGAGGGTAAGCTTATCCCAAGGCTGTTCGGCACGCTGTTAGAATCTGCATCGCCTTTGTTCAGGATGATTAGTGCCATTTACCTCTTTCTTTGGGTGGTCTTTGTTGAACATGAATGTGCCAAATACCCAACCAATTGGTGCACGCGAGTCAACGACAGCAAAGTCTACTTGGATAAGGCGGAGCTTCGAAGCATAGTTGTTACGGTCCCTTCCGTTCTTTGTCGTCTTTGAGATAACCTATACTGACTGTCAGACTCGTTGACTCTGTGATAAGCGGGGGATAGCGACTTACGGCATCCATCTCAGGAGCGCCATCCTGAATAGGCATTTGTTCTTTGGTTGAATTATTAAGCAAAATCTGACGACTGTTAGCTGATGCATCACTGTACGCTGACCGTACTTCCTGACCTTGAAGACACAAGTTCCTTCAGGAAAACGCTTGTTCTCGGAGAAATCCGGGTTATCGGGGTCTTTCCACATATCACCGAACACCGTGGCCCCTAGAATAATATTAGATCACATTCACTAGAGCCTGGAAGCAACTTGCCAGTAGCATTGTAGAATCCGATTGCCCAGTTCTGTAGAGCCTGGTCTTGCTTATCAGAGAACTCAAAGGCTGGAGTCGCTCGTTCGAATGTGAAGCCATTAATGGGCTCCCGTTCAGTGCAGCTAGACTTGGGATCACGGTAATGCATCCAAGGAGCATGGTACCAGCTTCGCACCGTGTTCTCTTGTACTCTGAACTTCTTGTCGACATTTCCGTCGAAGCAATACTCCCGGATCACTTCTCCATACTTCTCAGGGTCTGTCTCATAGTCTATTTTGAGCCATGGTGCATTCTTGCCCTCGAAGTCGTCAGGAAGTCCAGGGGCAGGACCAGGCAATGGAGCATGGGGAAGTGAGCCATCCTTGGATTGCTCTTGTAGCCGAGCCTTGAGGATATCAGAAGTGGGATAGTCGTTGCGGATCTGCCACGGAAGAAATCCAACAGGCGTTGGGTGAATGGAAGATGTCTTGAACTGGACTTGTGCTTCAGTAGCTTGCAACTTCTTACTGTCCGACTCAGCCAGTGATGCAGCGAGTCCAGTCCCTCCAATTGCAGCACCTCCAGCCAAGAGTTGGTTCCGGGTAAGACCTGCGAGAAGTCGAAATGCCATGTTTTCTGCTGTTCAGCATGTGCAAGAGAGAACAGATAATCAGAGAGAGGGCATGTTCTTTAGTGCGAATGATAGGCTCTTAAATGTTGGATCCCCGACATTTGGGCGACCAGACTAGACTCTGACAGTGATAGAGAGGCCAAGAACAGGCTGTCGAAGGCTGAGCTGAACACTGCAAACTCAAGCGAATCATTCCCAACTGCCGTGCCTGTTGACCAATGTTAGAATGGCTCGGCCCGTTCCAGGCCTTCTAAGTCTCCCTTGTGGCGTTCATGTGGCTCGCTGACCTGAGATGAGCATGTCCGGGGTTTAATAGCATGAATTCCGATTGGCAGCACAAGTGCGGCTGAACGAGGATCACATTTTAGCAAATGTGAGATGACTGAGTCTTTTCTAATTGGTTGGGAGACGAGACAACAGAACTAATTTCACTAGACAAATCGATAGTTCATCACAGTGTCTCACTGAACTTTCAACTGAAGAATGTGGTTAGGGTTTCACAAGCATTCCAGACGCACCATTTTCGCGTTTGAGAAAGGTGACACGCGCAGTGAAAGAAATTCGGTCTTCTTTAATACGAACAGCAGAAGTAAACTTGCACCTTGTGATAAGATGATTCATAAAGGCGCAAAAGGCCCTTTCGCGTCTGGTGATAGCATCTAGCAGTGGCCATTAAGACCAAAACACGCATTCGTGAATGATCTATTCGGAGCCCCTCCAATCGTATATCTCAAAATGGGCTATCTTTCTTGTTCAATCGTGCATCACAGAAGTATAGTCACGAGAACAAAGCGATAACTGGGTTATCGTCACTGTTCGGATGAAAGACCACGTACAACAAAGCAGTCACAGACAAACAAAGAGATACCACCAGCTGGCAACACCAAGGCAAGAGGAACAATCAATATGCCCAAATGAATCACAGATCATCTTCAAGTATAAAAGCAGCCATCTCTCACCAAATCTTGGCATGCTCTCAATCCACCGCAGACTCCCGATAACCATCTCGCCTTTCAATACTTCCAGAGCTACACATTAGGCACCGGCATATACTAACTATACTTTCTCGATCACCAAGATGAAGTCCTTTTCTAGCATTCTCGCTCCCATCTCCGTCCCTTCTTCGCCTACTGAGGACAAGAAGGGCGATATCCCTTCGCCTAAACCCATTGACCAAGGCCCTCAGCCTCAACAATGCGGCAAGGTCCGTTGCCAGTGCGCGGGCTGCGGAGGCTGCGGTGGACAGATCTACTGTATCACCAGTCTCCAGTGCTACGATTGCTACTGCAACTGCCCTGTCTAGAGGGCGTTTCTGAGTTCGATATGGAGATTTCATTTGTTTTATAGTTTTGAGGTAACGGTAAGTGGCAGAATGTCTTGGTGTTGTTTTTATGAGACTTATGTATGTTTGTAGTGCTTTAGGATGCTTGCCGTTGAGGATTTGAGGGAATTATTATACTGATAGATCAGGGATAACTGGAGTATCTCCTGAGAAAAATTGGAAAACAATCTTTTCACACCCTTTTGCCTCATTTCATTGTTGTAATCCTCCTTGGGACGTCGCACTGTTGTAATATGAACTGCCTGAGCAGAGTAAAGTACTTGAATAGTACCAGAGCACCACCCAAGTGGGCGGTAATAATTACACCGACGCGGCCAAGATTCCCCCAGAGTTCACTGCCGTAGGATGTTAGATAACCTTGGTACGCTTTAGTACCAGGGTCCAAAAGTAAAAGTCCATTTGTTGAGAAAAGCTGCTGATTCAGTAGTTTGTACATCCGGAAAGTAAGTTCAGGCAGTCTTCCATCTTATCCAGACTTTTTTTTTTTCATTATATACACCAAGTCCCAAACGCCATTTTTGCATGTGTTTTTCTCAGTTCGCTTCGTTCCATCTTGCCAGTGCATAAACGCGTCACGCCGCCCATTTCAATTCGCCGTCATGTCAAGCCCAACAAACGCAATCAGTCCTCATCGTTGGTCAGATCGATCAGTGGCCAGCCATTTACCGGATCCTCCTTGGGGTACTCGCGGGGTGTTTGCATCGACTCAGCCTTCGGTCCGATCTTTGGAATGGCATCGTCTTCTTCGATACACCCTAAACCTATTAGCAAGCTAGCTTGAGATTTATGCACCGTTAATTTACTGGGAGCGTAGCAACGGAAGTGAAACTCGGCTACATCTCTCAAGTGCTGAGAGAAGAGTCTGTACGTCTTACTAAACCCCGAGGTGGTCTCGAAGATATCTTCATTTAGTCGTGCAACCTTTCAAACAGAGGTCAGCCTACCATGACCCGTGTGTTTGCCCTTCGCCCTAAAGAGCCATGGCCTTTGCAGCAACTTGCATGTTACCAGAGTCACCTTTTGGTGCAGCCAGGTTGTAGGTCAAGTCTTGTGCTAAGTGCCTGTCATGCTTTCGGTTTAACATGAAGTTTGCACTGGGTCAAACCACAGAACATGATAATGACACCATAACACCTGTGCATTCAAAAAGAAGCTTTCCGCAAAAGAAGTTGGCGAGTCTATAACATTTGAATAGATGCTACGGGTGAGATTCTCTTGTGACCCTCATTACCTGACTCGCAATAACACTGAAAAGAAGTACCAATAACATCGCAGAGAAACTTCACAGCCTTACAGCCCTAACAATCTCGGACATTTTCTCTTCGGAAAAAAACTAAGTCTTGGCGGCTAAATAATTCTGCGGATGGATTCTTACTGCGCCCTGCTTACGGTGTAGGGATCCGACACTAGGGACCCCAGTCGATGAGGCGATGATGTCTTAAGATAGAACAGTCAATTATCCAAAGATGCGCACTCTATCCATTTCTATAAAATGCAATCGGGTAGAGTTTCTCACTGATTATACTCTTGACAATTTTTTTCAGGCCATTTCAAGCTCTGTGTTATTATTGTGTTGCCAGTAATAATATCACAACAGCCAATCTTAAATGCTCCACTATACACGACTGAAGCTATCCAAGCTCCACGATCCTGGGGGCTGACGTGAAGAAAGGACCCAAATACAGGGTAAAATCTGACAGGATTCACCTAGCTGGGCTATTCGCTGAGGCTGTGACCAAAGGAGCGGGACGGTTTTTAGGCTCCCAGCCATTGAGAAATTCATGTTATTATGCTTATATCTGCTTCGAATTAGAAAGGTTTTTATCCACGTTTTCTTGTGATACCTCAACACTAGATACCAAGGCCTATTGAATTTTGATACCCTGGTTTTGGATTCATATCGCCGAAGATGGCTTTTCGACGCCCCGATCCTTCTCAATACCCCACTGGCCTATCAGTCCTGCGCATCTTCCAAGCAGTTCTAAATATTATCACCATTGTTGTCACCTCTTTCACAATCAGTGCTGTGGTTTTACCTGGCAACGCTTTATTGATCACAACCGTATGTGTCATCCAAAGCTACCGATCTATCACCAGACTAACCATTCGAACTTACTTACAGAGCTCTGCTTCACTTCTGGTCTCATTATGGATGGCTTTTGCGCACATGTTTTCCAATCGCCTCTTCAACTTTTTGGCAGCTTTCGTTCTTGATACGATCCTCACCATTTTCTGGATAATCTCAGTTGCCGTTCTCGCTGCACAGACAGCAGTCTTGTGGGCTCACGGCACTGATTACTGTGAGAATAACAAGTGCCCCGATAACCTCGAGTCCGTCAGTAAATTTTCCGGATATGTATTCGCCACTTGTTGCGGTCTTGGCGCTGTTGGATTGTAAGTTCTCGTGAAACTTCGCCATATGACCTCTCCAACTAACAATTCCCAGCTTGTTTTCATGCATTTGCCTCGTCTTCCATGGCGTTGTCAGTTGTCGTCAACACCGATACAACCAGATTGGTGTGAATCGTATTTCCGAGCCGATCAATATCATCCAAAAACACCCTCAAGGATCGACTGAGTATCGATCTCTAGCTTAGACTACTAGCCTGTATGGATTTTCGATTTTAATGATACCATGATGTTTTTCAACTTAACCTGGTGTTGAGCATCTGGGACTTCCCCTCGTTCCTGGTAATAGATCTTGTGAATAGACCTTATCAGATAACGATAAGATAAGCTCGCCGGTCCTAACTGAGTAACGCGCAGACGGCGGACTCTGATTCATGCTGGCTACTGTTAAGAAGTACTTACGAAAACCACGATCATGCGCCGAGATCGTCGTACCTCTCATCGTTCTAATTTTAGTACAAAATCCTTCACCATGTATCCAGTACTTCTTTAATGATTATGAGCTTGTTGCTTAAGAGCGGCTATAATTTTCTTTCCTCTCATATACCTCTCTGCCAATACAGTAAGTAAACCTGCTTATGAGATGGAACGAGCCGAAGATGGGACGCCATTCATTTTCATCTTGTCGGGTATGCATTCCTTCATCTTTTGCCTTTGTTGAAAGTCATGTTGCGGTTACCCTAAACCGGGTACATACTCTGCAAACTCAAATGCCTGCTTGAACTCTTGATAGACTACAGCTACAACGTGGTCAGGATTTATTTTTCCGGTATCCAACATTCCACGTCTCGATGAGCTAGCTCTTGGGACCGATGTGAAGACCATCTTGTTACCCTACGTTTGCAGCTGAAACATCACAGAGTGGGGCCGAAAGCCGACTCGCCGATTAAGCGACAGCCTGAGAGAGAGCCTCTTTCACGGCATGCGACAACCTCAAGTATTCCAAATCAATTAAACTTACGATTCTTACAAAAGTAATTATTACGGATGATGTGATATCAATGCTGCGCTCTCACTCCATTACGTGCAAATACTGAGGTCAATCGGCGACTCGGCCGTCTCGGATCCACCTTGTCGGGATTCAAGGGCGGAAACCAAACAAGTCCCCGGAACGTTGCAATTATATCACCTCAAGCATTCCAGGCAGTTCGGATCGGGCACTAGACTTTGGATTTCTCAGCGTCTGTTTCACGTTATTTCCATAACTCTAAGTTATTCCCTGTACAAAACCTACCGCAATGGCACCACTTGTCTCTGTTCGACAAAGCGTTGTCGTCCTTGATAACTTACCAAGACTCTCAGCATTTTCGATCACTTCAAAAATTGGACCCCAGTGTCTAAGAAACCAAGCTTATTCTACTTCACCAGAAACTTCATCACAAACAAAAAGCCGGATCAGTGCCCCAAAGTGTCTGGCACCAGTACAGCCTTACTCTTTACAACAACGCCATTACTCAACACAAAAACGCATCATCGGCCGCGCCGGATTTGCAACCCACGCAACTATAATGGCTGAACCCACTATTGACTCTCTGTTTGAGCCCGTCACTTGCACGTGGCAATACATTGTCTCAGACCCAAACACCAAGAGTGCCGTCATCATCGACCCAGTTTTGGACTATGACCCGGTCAAGGCAGTAGTGTCCACAGCGTCCGCTGATGCCATCCTCAAAGCAGTCAAGGAGAAGGGCTACAAGATCGAGATGATCCTGGAGACCCATGCCCATGCCGATCATCTGACTGCAGCATCATATCTCCAGTCTGCTCTGGCCAAGAGTCAAGGGTCAAAGCCACTTATTGGCATTGGAAGCAAGATCAAACAAGTACAAAGCTTGTTTGGAGAACGATATGGTATTCCGGCTGAGGAGTATAACACAGCCTTTGATAAGCTTTGGGAGGATAACGATGAGTTCACTATTGGAACTCTGACAGCTCGTGCTGTTCACCTGCCAGGACATACCCCAGATCATATGGGCTACCACATTGGCAGTAAGCTATTTCTCTTCCGTCATTTAGAACCATTACTGACTCAACTTTCAGACAATGTCTTCGTTGGCGATTCCATTTTCCACGTTGACATCGGCTCTGCCCGCGCCGACTTTCCCGGCGGCAGCGCCGAAGCCATCTTCAACTCAGGCCGCAGACTCCTTGCGCTTCCTGAAGATACGAAAATTTGGGTAGGCCACGACTATCCACCCGCTGATCGCGAAGCTACCCCCTTCGCGACTGTGAAAGAACACAAGGAGAGCAACAAGCATCTCAAAGATGGAACTCATGAACATGAGTTCGTTGACATGAGGCGAACGCGTGATGCGACACTGGCGGCGCCTCGGTTGATCCATCCTTCCCTTCAGGTCAATATCAGAGGAGGAAAGCTTCCGGCGGCGACTTCTAAGGGATTGAGGATGATTCATATGCCGGTGAGCGGTTCATCATGGGAGAGCAAGGTTTAGATGCTCAATGGCACTTGTATATTAGATTGAAGGATCGTTGTTTGGCACATACGATGTCAGAGTTTGTATAGTATCTGTCTCGAAATTGTAGTTTAGCCAGCCTCAAAACAGAATGAGAAGATCATGTTCAGCGACCTCTTTGTCTGGCTTCTTCAAGCTTTAATTAGCATTAATTACATGATTTCGGAAGAGACATCTAAACAATCCAACTGACGAGCAGTCTGATATTATGTGGGATTGGTCGGCGACTCCCCGTTGGTACAGGCCATCGGCGTCAAACACTTTAATCCCCGAAGCCTAAAAAAATGTCCGAGGCAGTGAGAGTCGCAATGATTGGACTTATCTGAGAACTAATGGAATTTGTCTGGCCTATGGCTTACAGGCTGGTGTTATCGGTTGCCTCAAAGTATGGTGAGCTCTTTCTATTCAACGCCAAATGAGAATGAACTAGGAAATCTTTATTCTGATACATGTAAAATTCTAACGTCTATATGATGCCAATGATATGATATGGAATATATGCGCAATGAATGATTTGCTGAATGCCCGAATTACTAAGAGAAAACTCTTCCCGCCACCAGACCTGCGCCAAACATGGAGGCGACAGAGATAAAGGAGCTCACTCCCAAAGTGGCCATGCCACTAATACCATGGCCACTCGTACATCCTCCACCAATACGAGCTCCAAAGACCAGAGAAAGCCCGCCAGCGAGAATCATCGGGAGAGGCACCAGTTCACTCTGCATCATGGCTTCCCGGATGGCCGGAACATTGAGCATGGTCGCCCAAGACCCCATCATGACTCCGCATGCAAACAGCAAGTTTTGCGGAATTGACTTAATTCCCTTTCCTGAGATAACATCCCAGAAGATCTTTCCAAACTCTTCGTATGCACTGCTCACACCAATAGGCTTCTCTGTCAAGATAACAGAAGATAGCTGCCCAATGCTGATAAGAAGACCACCGACAACCGGATGCAGCAAGGTTGCACTCCGGGGAGCGATGGTTAAGATTGCAGTGAGCATCGCAATCATTGTAATTTCATAGGCGAAAACAACCTTGTTTCTAGACCAGCCGGTAATAGACATAACCGATCTAGTCTCGGCACGGCTCGTCGGCGGCTTATGCACCAGCAGCGCCTTATACCGCACCCACACAACGCCCGCAACAAGTGACGTACACGCAAGCAACCGACTGGCGCCAACTCCCGCCGTCGCCTGCACGAGCACCGTCCCGGGACAAGCTCCCGTTAAGCTTATCCCCAGACCGAGCATGGCACCACCAACCACGTTACCGTCATACGTTCCGAACCAGCCATTGCTGGTGGCCGATCTGGCTGGGATTTTGGGATCGGCGGTCTTGGAGTTGTAGCCCGCGAAGATGGCGGCACTAGTTGCTGAGGCTGTGAGGAATGTGGCGAGCATGTGGAAGTCGGAGAGGCGGAATTGGTTCTTTATGACTGAGGGGTTTGCCACGCCTGAGAGGGTCAGACCGGTGCCGAAGATGGCTCCGGTTAATAAGCTTGTTGCGATAGAGGATGACATGCTTAATGATGTTGTATTTAGTTAAGCTTAAGATGTGAATAATTGCCAGTTTTGGTAATGGTTGTGTCTGTGCGATTGAGCCGTGAAATGAAGATCTCTTGTCTATTAATTATCTCTATCGCTGTCTAAATTACGCTCATTACCGCTATAGTGGAGTATTAGAAATCATGCAAGTATTTTATCTAGTCCCCGACAAGAATAAAGTTAAGACGCCGATATCCACTGATCTCCGGATGGACCGCGGCCTCGGGGAACACGGAGTGGGGCCCCCGCCCCGGGAGTCGGACGGTCAAATTTTTCTGTGACAGGGGCAACAACTTTAATCAGTCATTTTCTGTCTCGGTCTCGGTGTATAGACGGCACTCGCTTCTGCTCGCATGGATCAGCGCTGCAGCCACCGCCTCGCCAAGATCCGCGTGAAAAAATGGCCTGTCTGTTGGGAACACTGGTAGTAGGCCTTGTTTTTCTGATTCCAAGGGCTGTTGCGTGACTGTCGATGACGAGTTGGTGTCTTGGCCTGTTTGTGTGCCAATTGAACTCTCATCGTCTGAACTGCTCTGCCGTCTTCTTTGCTCTTCATCTGATTCATCGAAGTTTCTGGCCAAAGGGAGAATTGAAGTCCAGCTTCCAATTGAGTGGCCATCTTCTGTCGCGCTGCGACCAAATCCAACGGCTGTCAAAGCTCGTCGCGCCCATCGGTTGCGTAAACCACCAAAATGCCATTCTACCGTAGATGGGCTTGCCCATCGATCCAACGCATTTCTCACATCAACCAGGCCTTGAACACTGGTGATGTCAATATTATGAATTGTTGAGCAGTCGATTACGATGGCTCGTAGCACAGGGAGTTCCGTGTCTGACTTGTACACAACGGGCTTGTCACACCAAAGAGCCTCTGCTTTGTCACTCTCAGACTCTTCGGTGGTCTGTCTTGTGTGAGTGTACACGTAATCTGTCAATGCCTTGAAATGCATCGCTTGGTTGAGATAATTGAGGCCTTCAGGGAAATGGTAAATCACAATGCCTGGGTGCACGCTCTCAATCGTAACGTCTTTGTTGGAGGCATCTTTGCGACGAAGACTCATGTAGATCTCGCGCGTGGCTGCGTTCTCGGGCGCATTTGTTAATGGTGACTGATCATCATCACTTGGGTCGAATTGCTGAACAGTCACCTTGCCAAGAAACTCTCCACTGGTTCGTGCAATGCGGACAAGCAGAAGCAAGAAAGAAAGTCCAGTGGTGACGTAGATAGCTGTTTCAAGTCCTGTGAACAAAGCTACTATAACACCGGTCACCCAGATGAAGAATTCAAATGGTGAGAGACGCCAGTACTTCTTGACAGTGGATGGGGATGCTACCAAGTTCGCAACAGCATGGAGGATCAAACCCGCCAGGGCTGCCCTGGGAATATAGTAAAAGACACTAGTCAAAGCGTAGAGGGCGAGAAGTAGCATGAATGCGCTGAAGAGACCAGCCATTGGTGTCTTGACACCAGCTTTCGATAGCACAGCTGATGCGCCAAATGATCCAGTGCATGAATAGCCGCCTAGGAATGGACCCAGAATGTTTGCTGTGCCCTGGGCCATGATCTCTTGTGATGGTGCGACTTCGTAACCTTGCTTCTTGCCAAAGCTTTTTGCAATTGCAATATGCTCGACGATGAGGATGATGATAATGATGGGACTCTGAGGGAGAATGGCGCCGATGAGATCAGGCTTGAGACTGGGAGCTCCAACCTGGACGAAGCCTTTGTTGATGTGGCCGACGATTCTGAACTTGCTTTCTTTCTCAGGCAAGTTGCGGTTGACCAAGAAACTGATCAATGTATATAACAACATTGCGAAAGTCATACGTAGGGATGCCGTGATAGACCACATTTTCTTACGCGCAGGTTGACGCGCTTCCAGTTTAGCAAAGATAAATTTTGCCAACTCAAGAAGAACCAGACAGGTGATACCGATAGCAGCATCCAGTTTCGTGTCAGGAAGCTTCTTCATGGTGTTTATGAAGACTTTGTAAGGTTCTTCTCGAGTGTTGACACCAGGGATACCCAGTAGGACAGGAAGTTGGGTGCACATGATGTTCAAGCTGGCAGCGGTGATGAAGGCCGAGACGGGGATGTAGGGAATAACTTCGACGAGCCATCCAAGGCGGAGAAGGCCAATTGCGAAGAGAATGATGCCAGTCATGAATGAAAGTGTCTTGGCGATCTCGACACTTGTGTATTGGTCTGGGTGTGATTCATGGACGTGAGAGATGACTTCACCGACGAGTAGAGAGCCGACGGCAGTGGTCTAGAGAGTGTCAGTTGGCCAATGGTCCACGATGGCATGTGATCGACTTACTCCGATGACGATGTCTTTTGATGTTCCAAACAGCCAATATGTCGCTGCTCCAGCAAAAGAAGTATACAATCCAAAGTCCGGCGCCAGCGTAGCTAAAAGGGCGTACGCCATGGCCTGCGGAATAACAACAAGTCCAACCGTCAAACCAGCAATACTATCACCCAACAGCCACCGCCAGTTATATCTCGGCAGCCAATTCAAACAAGGAAACAAAGATTTGAGAAATCTAAACGAATCATGTCTAGTAGGAACCAACTCGCCCAGGACCTCTCGGACAGTTGGTTCGACTTCGTAATAATCGGTCTTTTTCATGGTAACAGTCTGTCGTTTACCCCAGAAAATAGTTTAATTGAAAAAGAATTGACCTTATTCTGTGGGCCGTGGGCTGAGATTTATAGATATCAAGGGTGAAGCCGACAGCCGTCGCTTTGGACGGTAAACTCGGTGGGGCCGCTGTGTTCTAGCCAAGTCGCCGATCAGAGGCGGCTCATATGGGGCCGATACCCTCGGTCGCTAAAGGTCAGGGGCATCGAGATCGGGTTCTAAAAAAAGTGCCTGATTGTTTGGGGGTACGTTCTGGAATGTTCTTGGTCATAGTAATACTGCAGCCGTGGTTTGGGGCAATCGGTGAAGGTTTGTATGCGCTCCCAATGCATCGTTTGTTAGTGACAAGACGAGATACCAGAGGCAGAATAATTGTCTTTGGTGTTGAAACTTGAGCATCCAATTGTTTGAATTGCAATTCCTTGACTTCCCATCAGATTTTTCATGCGACAAATGCCCAATTGCATAGCTTGTTTTCTTGCCTGGTTGGTGGTTGTGCAAAGGTGACGCTTGGCGAAGTGTCCTCGTAGCAAGAAAAAGACATCGCTCAATCCTACATTCAACCCTCATCTAAAATATGAGAACAAAGTAATACAAATTTACACATTTAATTCACACGCAATCCCAACTCGTGGCATACGTAATGTGAAACGAAATGCCATGTTTTGTCAGCCGTCAATTGGTGTTATTCGCGACGGCTGAGGCGGTCAAATCCTAAATCTCAGCACTTCCATTTGGGGTAACAAGACACGTGGGGAGGCGAAAATTTTATATCTGAACTTTCAATTACTTGCATTATCTGCCACTTATATATAATAAAGAAATTCATTGCTGGTAAGCAAAAGGATTGAGAACTCGCTCATACATGAAACACACTTAAAATCTCCAAATTTTAGGAATCCAAAATGGGGCCATACGCTGGAATACCTCGGCTCTCCAGCTGATATACCACCTTCGCTGTTGTGCTTCGATTGGAGATGATGCAAACACATTCAGCGCCGCTCTCCTTGTAAGCTTGATATGCCAGCTTGACCATGTCTGGTCTTCCTTTCTTATCTGTATCCCAGATGATTGCTTCCGAGTCCATTTTAAGAATGGTGTCGAGAATTCCTTGGCCATATGTCTTCAGCGGGTTCTTGGTTGACCAGACCACATGACATGGCACGCGTCTCTCCATGATAACAGGCATACAAGGTCCGATACCAGAACCTGTCGCAACGAGAACGACCTTCTTGAACAGCGGTGCGACTGCCAGGACACCAGATGCAGGAGTTCCTCTTGTCCAGATCGAGGTTGGGGGGTTTTCAATGATCCGCTTGGTCCAATCACCGGCCTTAGACACGATAATTGAGAAGCCTTTACCGCTGGGTTCAGGAATGGCAGCAAAAGCGTGCCACTCGATCATGGGACGGTCGGTGATACGGACACCCCTTGAAGTGCATGGTCCAGGTGTGCAGAAGTCGAAGTGAAGACGGACTGCGTGGCCAGACAAAGGCTCAGGAACAACGTTGACGCGACGAAGTCTGGCCCATGGCAAAGCAATGCTGAGTGTGATCAGTGCCAAGAGGTAGACTGTTGGGGTCTTGGCCAATGCATCACCCAAAGGTTCAGTGGTAGAAGCCGCAGTTGAGGTGATGACATGTGCCCAGACAAGAGCAACGGAGAACCAGCCTACAAAACGGTGCGCCCACTCGAACTGATCGTGCATCTTCATTCGGATGCTGGGGTATGCCATTCCAAGAATAAAGCAGAGGAGAACAAGGATGAGATATGTCAAGGCGAGAACTACGACCTTGGCAGGAGGTTGATCTTCCTCCAAGAGAAAGTCCCTGCTTGTAGAGATGGTATACATGAACCACCACATAGTAGCAGAGATAGCACAGCCAGAGTGAACACCACCATTGTGATACACACGTGCAAAGTGTCGTCGGATAGACAGGGGGAAAGACGTGGGTACCCGTGAGCAGACGAAGAAGATGGCGTTGACGACGTAGTCTTGACGCACGAGGACTGCACAGAGGAGGTTGGCTGCAACGGCTGTAGCGACATGGGCGGGTGATGGGAAGAAGTTGTTGTTGCGGCTGTCATAAAGAAGGAAGATGAGGACGACGATGTTGGAGAGGAAGATGAAGCCGAAGAGCTTGCGGTATGCTGAGAATGCAGTATGGCGAAGCCAGCGCCAACCGTGAAAACCATTCTTTTCGGGGAGTTCGTACTCATCACCCTCAACCTCTTCATAATCAATAGATATCGATTTGGGATCCTTCTCCAGATCACTCATTGGACTACGCTCGCCACCAAACAGGGTTGTATCACTCGAACTAATCGACATAAGCCGCTCATGCGACGGCCAAAGAGTCTCGGGTCTAGGCTTGCGAATAACCCGCTGCGGCTCCGCAACGACACCTTCAGTGGCAATCTTGTAAAGTGCCCTCTTGTCAATCTTTCCATTCGGCGTGAGTTCCATAACGGGAAGATGTTTCCAGACGGTGGGCACGGCGTAGAAGGGTTGGGTCTTGGCCACGGCTTGTTTCAGCTCTGTTTCATTGATCGGGATGTGGGAGGAATAGAAGCCCCACAAAGCCGACTCGACCTTAAGCGCGCAGCCTTTGATGACGTCGGCGGTTGTTTCGATGGAGCGCGAGACGCCGTCGAGTTCGACGCGGAAGCCTTGGATTTTTACTTGGTCGTCTTTGCGGCCGAGAGGGATAAGGCTGCCGTCGTCGGTCCATTGTGCGAGATCGCCGGTGTTGAACATCATTCCACTACTCAGATTAGTATCAAAAGACAAGATGATAGGCGGCAAAAACTTACCCATCATTTGTGAACTTGTCCAGCTTGTAGCGAGTGGCTGTTAGTTCAGGAAGATTGATGTATCCTGCAGAAACACCTGGACCTCCAGCCCACATAACACCAGGTTTACCAATTGGAACAGGGTTCTCATCATCATCCAAGATGTAAACGTTGGTGTTGGGATTAGGCTTGCCAATTGTCAATGGAATACCTCGTTCGTGGAGATGCGCTGTGTTGAGAATGCTGATCTCTGTAGGTCCACAGACGTTCCAGAAGTTGACGTGGGGAGCCCATTTCTCAGCCAGTGCCAAGGGACAAGGCTCGCCGCCGACAGCGATGGTATCAACATTGGGGAAGTCTTCGATGCGGGGCATATACTTGAGCACGACGGAGGGTGTTGCGATGACGGTGTCGACTCGTTGAAGACATTCGGTCCAGGGCTCGAGACCGCTGCCTCTGATGTGAAGGGTACCGCCGTTCATCATCGTACCCAAGATCTCCCAGGCGCCTATTGAAAAGAGCAATCAGTATTGGTCAATTGATTGACGCCAACGTCTGACTTACACATGTCGAAAGCAACATTGAGTTGCTGTGCCACGTTCCTGCCAGGCCTAATGCCGAGCTTGGAGGGCTCAGCCAAAAGGGTATTGGTGACACCTCGATGTCTCACATCCACACCCTTAGGTCGTCCAGTGGTGCCCGAAGTGTAGATGATATATGCACCATCATCTGGGCCAACCTCCACAATGGGATGCGTTGGGTTTCCTACCCGCCAAAGATCAGACTGGCTGTCGAGGTCGCGAACGTTGACCATGCGTCGTCTGTCTTCTGGGATGCTTCGAACACACTTGTCAAAGAACTTGGGAAGGCAAAGAACAACGGGAGCTTCGGAGTCGGCAATGTCGAACCCGAGTGTATCGTCGGTGACGATGCCACCATCCAATGGCACGTATTGACCACCGGCTTTGAGAACGGCAAGGATGAAGACAACCATCTCAATGCAGCGTGAGTACACCAACACAACACGCTCACCGATTCTCAGGCCGTATGTGTGTAGCAGCTCGTTGGCCAACATGTTCGCTCGTCGATTGAGCTCTCGATACGTGATGGTGCTCCCATCGTAATGTCGAACGGCGATGAGGTCAGGGTGCGCCAGCGCAACCGCCTCAAAAGCGTGATGAACGACATTATAGGGAATAGGGCACTCGGGTCCCTTGCTAAACTGATTGAACAATACTCGATCCGCCAGGGAGAGGCTCTCGAGAGAGCTGGGGAAAAAAGAAGAAGACATGATGACGCTTGGGGATCAGCCACAAAGTTGCCGTCAAGGCTGCGTCATGGTGAGAACTTTAAGTACTATTTAACTGCAACAGCGAATGCAAAAGACAAATGACGGAGAATCTAGCAAAAGAAAAGATTGTTCCGAATTGGATAAATTTCCGTTTCGGGTTTCGGAGCAAGAAACGTGCAGAGCATTAGGTGTATCCGGCAGGTTATAGCTTGGCTGCGACCCTGAATCCCTTTGGCATGTGGGTTCGGCGGGATAAGGTTGCATTAGTGAGATCTTTTGGCTGAGATGCATCATCTTCGGAGTCGCTCCGTTACATGCTACTGGAAAAGGAAGCGAAGCCGCGGCATTGACCAAGGCACTTGAGGCGCTGTCCCTGTTTATCATGAGGCGTAGCCCCAAAACAAAACGGAGAATGTTCTGTTTTACGTAGTAAATGGCGAACTTGGCAAGATCCTTTACTTTACGGTTACGGAGTAAGGCACAGTAATGCAGGGCTGCACCTTGGCATCCGGATTGTCAACAGGTCCCACCAACGGCTATCCCACTCACGGCTCCTGCGTTAAGCTTATAATCTAACTGCCGTAAAAACAAAGTCTCAATCCGCAAGCTAGTTACGGTAGCAAGGCTAAAGATAGAATGGAGCTGAGATAAAAGTTACAACCGTAAAAGGCCGAGGCGATGAATACCTAGTGAGAAGCATTACGAAAGAGTAGCACAGTAGGGTGGCAGAGCAGAGTAACAGGAACACTGAGAAAGATCCCTTCATCCCTTCCAACTTGGCAGAAAGAGGCTACCGTCCGAGGTGGAGAAACCTGCAAGGAACCCTGAAACTCGCCACGTTTGTGCTTTTCAACGGTTTTCGTCGGTGCTTTTTTCTGTCCAAGGGCGATAAAACTGACAAAGAGTGTGGTAATCATGTAAGTCCACCAAAAGAGTAAGATAACCGTTGAGGCGAGTGCAGATCTTCAATCGACCTGCCTCAATCGCACGAAACGACCGCTCCGAAATCTGTGACAGCCAACTCCACAAGGTCGAAACCTCCAAAATGTCCAGAACACGAGAATTGACGGCGAAATTCAATGCGCCTGACGAGGCCAACATTTCATGCAATGACTTAAACAATTGATCTCGCCCATGTTTGAACCAGAATTGCTTCTTATTGTTCATACATCCTTGAGACTTTAACTGTTTTCCCTTTTCAATAATTGTTTTACCAACAAACCACAATGGACAACCTCCGAGATCTCAAACTCTCAGTCAACAGCGAGACAGGCGTCGCACTGATTCAATTCAACAGACCAGCAAAGCGTAATGCCTTCTCACAAAATACGATAAACGAAATAGTTGCTACGCTGGCTCATCTAGACTCAGTGGAGACCGTCCGCGCAGTCGTTCTGACTGGTGGACCTGAAGGACACTTCTGCGGTGAGTTCCATTGTTTTTTCGGAATAATATATAAATAATCAAGGCTTTATAATGCGGCTGCTAATTAACTTTACGGGTTTAAAGCTGGCATGGATTTGAATGAGCTAGTCGAACTTTCAACGGCCAAAGCCCATAAAATTGAGTTTCTCAAGGATTTGACGGATGCGCTAGACAGGTTTTCGAAACCGATTATCGCCGCTGTGGTTGGCTTTGCTGTGAGTAAAAATGCGAAATACGAATATTTGGCAAAAGCTAATGTGCGATTATAGCTGGGCGGTGGTTTTGAGATTGCTCTCGCTGTAAGTGAAAGACGAATGACGCATTTATTTGCCTGAGCTTGCTTATCTGATTGACCAACTTAGTGCGATATCATCTACGCTGCCGAAGATGCCATGTTTGGTCTTCCAGAGGTCAAGATTGGAACAATCCCAGGGGCTGGCGGCACCCAGCGGTTGGCTCGTGCACTAGGAAAGCACAAGGTTAGTGATGATCCATTCCTTTACGAAGCACTCCACTAACGGTCGTAGGCGATGGAGTTTGTCTTGACAGGCGAACCAGCAAGTGGAGCAGAATTCGAGCGACTGGGCGTTGTGACCAAAGTCTTTCCCAAGACAGACGTTGTCCAAGCAGCGACGTCGCTAGCTGAGAAGATCGCCCGTCTATCGGCGCCAGTCATCAACACAGCCAAGAAAGCGGTGCTCACGGGTAAATCAATCCCCATATGGACTGCAAATTTCCGAACTATACTGACCTGACATATAGTTGAAAATTCAACCCTCGGTGCTGGTATGACGCATGAAAAGGCCCTGTACTATTCGACATTTGGGTTGGATGACTTCAAGGAGGGAATTCAGTCATTCTTGCAAAAGCGATCGCCAAAATTTCAGCATTCGTGATCATACATCAGTATCAATCAATACTACGTAGCAAGATAGACATCAAGTGAGCTGAAAACTTTAATTCCCATCTACCATTACGATTCATCCAGGCCGACGATCTTGGAGTGAACATGACTTAGGCGGTTTCTATTATTGGTCCAGAATCTCTTTAAAATTGCGCGAGGAATTTAATGGCAGGGTTTCCTATATGATCCACTTGTGGATAGCCTCCTTTCCCCTGCCTTAAAACAATCCACTATTTGATCTCGTATCAACTCTGTGACATTTAAGCGACACTTGGCTGTTATCCAGTGCAGCAGAAGCTCTGGGCGCATGTAACTCCCGAAGGCATGAGCCGAAAGCTGAAACTTGGAAAAAAAAAATTGAGATGAATTGGAAACAACGTCAAGCACTGCATAATGGTAATTGACGTAGTATTGTTTTGTAGTTTGATGTACGAAACGTCGTTTGACTAATGCGTACCCCTAGCTATATGAGTCCTGCTACTCTACACTTCGTATGTTTTCCCTGTATGTTTTCCCTGTATTGCTGGAACTTAGATCGAAATTCTGGCGACATGTCAAACGATTGGCAACGTAAGTAAAATACTCATCTGCCTTCTTGTCTTCCCGAGGAAATCGTTTTCTCTCACTATCTATGTCGAGGATAAACTCTCGGATGTACTTCCTCTTATCGACGTTTGCGCCTTCAAACGCGAGACAGAATGTCGATACATAAAGTATACTCGCAAGTTTCCCTTGCTGGCAGAGATGAGGTATGAGTTTGGGGACTTGGGAACTGTAGTGGCAAATCTGAGCCCAAAGAGTGTTTTCGTAGTGACCTTGAAAAATATTCAAACTGTGTGTCATCATTTTGAAGATGAGACAAACTGGGTAATAGGATGGCAGCATATTGCATGCTTTGGAAGTGACAAATCTGAATGCAAAACCGCTTGGTGACGTATCACAAGAGACTTGGCTGATGACGTTATCCTTGTATGCGTGTTCCAGCACTGATGCTGTTAATTGAGAGATCTCGTCGAGGAGGTTCTGTAAGAGTAACTGTAGATGCGTAGCTTGAGGGTCGGCTGCAATTAGGTCTGGGTTCGCGTGAATATCGGCCATATCGTGTACAAACCCTGGCCATTTACCAATTGCGACATCCAGTATGAACGGCGGATGGAAATTGATATCAGGATTATCAACAGGTCTCAATTGTTTGGAGACCAAAGAAGTTATCGCCGCGATGGACGAGCCAGTGACTAGCCTATAATATGCATTCAGAGAAAGAGTCAGAGAGATGTTTAATATCATAAATGTACCACCGTAACTTGAACTTCTTGTGTCAAATGGATATCAAGAGGATCATCGAGACTTGGTGGTCCCTCTTCATCATAAGCGGAATCATACCTCCCGAATGAATACTTTGATGCTTGGCTCTGTTAGCATCAAACAGAACTTCAACGCGTTGAAGCAGTGTCATCGCAGTGAGAGTCTCTACGCGTAGCTGCATTGGACTATTCAGAGTAGCATGTAAACTGCGCAAGACGCGTCCACACAGACGTGGGTCGATGGCATGATCTGCTGATACTCCGCGATGGAAGTTGGACCAGGAATTGCAAAAGACATTGATGCAGTTGGCCAACGCGGGACTGTCATTAAGGCGACGTGGTAGGTGCTTGAGATAGGGTAGATTGACGACTAGATCGGGTGATCTGACAGACTGGGCAACTAGGTAAGATGCAAGACGATCTGTGGCAGTTGGGGCGGGTTGCTGCGAGAGACGAAAGAAACCATGTGTGAAGCCCCGATCAGCTGGACCGTTCTGGCTGATAATCTTATTGCTTTTTATCATTAGCCATGGCCCGGCGCCAGGCCAGTGCTGACCTTGATTCTTCGCCGGGTACATCCTTGGCATCTTTGCACTTTTGGAATACCAGGCATCGCGGCTTGCTTTTTGGTCCCAGAAACGTCGGATGACAGCAGGAAACTTCTTGGATGCTGTGAGTTACTCCAGATATGTGTCATAGGAAAATAGTAAACAAGTTTTCGGCTGCACCTCTCTGTACTGAAGATTACGTGAGCAGGACAAGGGTCTGATTGGGCTCCTCCTCGCTCTATTCTTCCTGAAATGGCAATCTAGCGTGGATGATAGTGGAGAGAAGGATTTCAGGGTAACAT
This sequence comes from Fusarium concolor, assembly GCA_013184415.1. NCBI lineage: Eukaryota > Fungi > Ascomycota > Sordariomycetes > Hypocreales > Nectriaceae > Fusarium > Fusarium concolor. Next base: position 62,865 of record JABCJY010000356.1, on the reverse strand, counting down.
TCACAAACAAGTGAATTGTTTCTACCAATTGGTTGGAGCCACGAGACGGATAAATAACAAGCTCAATTAGTTGGTTGACCAACGAAAGGTGAGTTGGTGGCTACACTTGGCAAATCCGTGAACTAGGTTTTATGACGAGATAGATTAATAAACGACCCATATTTTCTCAAATAGGTACCAGTCGTGAAACTGAAAGAAAAGAAGACTGGTTTCTAAGTTTCACAGAGTAGAATGGAATGGTGTTTGAGAGTATGTAGCTATAATTTATGTGGCTAGTAATAGCAGGGTAGACTTATCTAAACTACAAAACTATTGGTCCCTAGAATAAACTAAAAACAATGAAACGAAGTAAGGATAGTTAAAAAAAGACGACGAATATCGATAAAACTCTGCACCCTCATCAAAGCGTTTTCCAGGCTACCGTTCTATTAATAGACGGCCATTCCAATCCAAGCAGCACGGTTTCCAAGTCCGCTCAAATCGGTCACCTTGGGGCCATAAGAGTTGTTCTCGAGGTCAAAGACAGCAATTGCAGGAGCAGCTTGGAGCACATAAAGCTTGGAGCCTCCAACGATGGCATCGAAGTTACCCTTGCCTGCAGCATAACCCTGAAGAGTACGTCCAATTGTCTTGGTCTCGGCGTTGAGAGAAGTAATGTCGGGGACACCGGCATCAAGGAGGTAGACAGAGCTTCGGTCAGCAGACGCGGCGGTCCAGCAGGTGGCCATCTGCTTGGGGATGGTGATGTTGGTGCTGGTGGACACAGTGAGATCTTCAGCGATGGAGACGAAAGCGGCACCGTAAGCTGGCGTGGAAATGATGGCGGAGTCATCGGACACAAAACTCATGCCAAAAGCCACAGGGAGATTCTGAGGCTGAGACATGACTGCCTCTTCGCCCACATGGCCGTTCTCAACCTTGTAAGCGTAAACAAAACCGTTGTCCATACCGTTGCCCTTGATGGTGACAAACAAAGCTGTCTCAGAAGGGTTGAAGAGAATATTGGAGACGGTGTTGGGAGGTCCAGTGATAGGAGTGGTCTGCCCAGTGACAGGAAGAGGCTTGAGGTCGCCCTGAGGCTTGAGGCCATCGCAGTCGGAGAAGGTGAAGCACTGAACACCAGGCTTAGCTCCAGTGTTGGCGACACAAGCGAGCTTATTCTTGCGAGAGTAGGCAACCGTGTTGGGTGTAGTTCCAACAGTATCCGCTGGCTTTCCAAGGAGAACTGGGTGCACCGGATCATCCTTGGGAATGCGGAAAGCAGCCAAAGTGTTCGATCCAGCGTTGACAGTGAACAAATAGTGGCCGCTAACTACAATAGAACCCTGAGAGAACAGGGGATCTGGTAGAAAGATTAGACTCCATATCGGACGCTGGTTTTGATAAGACTTACCCATCATGACTGTGCCATTCACGTTCATACCAATCAGACCCTTTCCATCGGTCGAGGTTCTCTGAGGTTTACCCAATGCGCCATTTCTGTAGACGTCGAATGAGACTACAGAAGCTCCTTCGGGATTGCTGTCGAGAAAGTACAAGGCTCGGTTAGAGTGAGGTTTGGGCCAAGCCTGTACGCAAGAGGCTGCGAGAGCAAGAGCGTTGAGGAACTTCATTGTGAATCGTAAAGAACATGAGAAGAGGCTAAAAGGGGAAGGGTTGCAGGAGTTATGGGTTGTTTGATGTTTGTGATGTCTCGATTGAAACTGCCAGTTCAATATCTTTATATACTTGAACTCAACTTCATGGCTCCGCTACAATTATATTGCCTAACTCCGAGTCTGCCCTGACTTAAACCCAAAACGATGTTAATGTGCGGAACAGACCAGTAAGGGTAGACCAATAGAGACATGAACTGAGTTCACTGGCGTCATGATTGAAACCCAATTCCATTTTTGTCCACTTCGCTATTAGGACTCATCAAAGAGCCGGGCCTGATGGAGAGCATTTGTTGAGTCAACATGTATGCTGACGTCCGTAGGATCTAGGATCTGTTATGGAGCAGATAAGCCATGCGGGAAATTAACAGGAATGACGCAGTGAGAATTACTCAGCCCTGTTGGTACTATACTGTAAGCGGAAATTCTGATTAGACGGCAGCTCGGCCTATGTTGCCGAAGCAGGCAGTCTAGCATGGTTCTAGTATAGACTCGTCAGTGGTGATTGGTCTGAGCTTTAAGAATCTTACATACAGCGAAAAGCAACATCGTCATTATTGAGCTGTAAGCACTTGGAAATAACATTATTTGCAGTACCCATCTCTGGAATTTGAAGCGCAAGTTGAATGGTTTTGTTGCCTGATCAAGATTATGGACTTCCCAACATGTATACAGAGTTTCCAACAGTTCAGAGCCCTAGGCTTACGTGCTGATGTTGCTGGTGAGCTTAATGGAACGTGCTTGATTATTCCTGCAATGGGTTTCCTTCGACTTTGTAAGTTCTTATCTTTGAATTTTGCTTCTCTGTAATAACTATGTGAGAAGAGGTAGCGTAGGCTGGGTAATATAATAAAGAACACAGATTTTTCCCACCATATAAGGCTTTGATCCAAAAGCTTCCACAGTAACCAATTGAACCTTGATAAGGCTCGTTTATAATATAAGCCCTGAGTACAGGTATAAATGCCCTCATTCCTCTCTCAGAAAATCCACTACAGCAAAAACATCCTACCAAAGACTATCTACAAGATGGCGGCTCTAATCCGTACGGTTGTCGGCAGCGACAGGATGAGCCCTTCTCTGTAATGAAGGTGCTGTAATTATCTGTTGCTGTCGCTAAGGCAAATGTTGTGACAGTTTAGGGTATGCGCTGATGATGCCAGAATGATGATGGAAAAGGCCTTTTTTCTTCTATTTGTCCTTTTCGATCTCAGATCGATCATGGTGACACATATAAAAGAAACTATATCCTAAGTATGCTTCAGGAATTAGGCACGATACAATTTCAGATTTTCTTTTTAATTGTCGCACAATAAATTTACAGAAATAAGAAGTTAAGTCGAGAAGAATTATAAACTTGTCAAACCTATGGAAAACGGGTCTATTTACGAAGAAAGGGTCTCAATACTTTTCGCTTTGGAAAATTTGGAACCAATGGTTTTGTTAGTTCAATCTTCGCTCCGTTGCGGAGTAGAGTACTAACAACTCTGTGATGGCCTCGGTAACCAGCTTCATGCAAAGCTGTGTTTCCAACAAAACCAGGCGTGTTGACATCGGCACCCCTTTGAATCAGAGATTCTACGGTTGCCTCAAAACCATTTGAAGCTGCCTTTAGTAGTTCTAGGTCAAGGTCCCACTTCGGATGGGCTCCGGGCTTCGAGTCGTATAACCCTTGAACTAAATTTGTATGGCCCTGAGACCCAGCGTAGGTGAGTGGCGTCCACCCATCGCTGTTTTCAATATTGCCATCTGCACCATATTTTAGTAGTGCCATAGCAGAAGCATAATGGCCATGCTCTGAGGCGTAGGACAAAGGAGTGCGGATATTACTGTCCAGGTCATTGACAGCTATGTCGCGGGACAAAAAGGCCACTAACGCCTCGATTCCGAAATATGCGGCTAGATGTAGAGGTGTAGTTTTGTATAATGCTGGCCTATATGGGTACCACTCATGATTTATCGTTTTCTCTGTGCATGTTCTGACCTTACAGCGATCCCCGATGAAACCAATAGTAATTGGATCCTCGACAAGTATAGACATGCACGCTTCACAGCGCCTAAAGTGATATCCCCAATAATCAGCGGCATAAGAATAGAAAGCATACGATTCCGGTACAGGGCCATATTCGAAATCCACGAACGAAAGGCAAGTTAAGCATGCAAGAGCAATATGCTTTTGAACAAAAGTTCTTGAGTCCAAGGACTCGGGATAGAGAGAGCCAATTCTGGACGGCGTAGAGATAAAAGCGAAATTAGAATCGAAATATTCTCGCGCTGTATGATATAGAAAGTGTATTCGTTCATCATGGTCAACAAATATTAAATCTCCGCATGCCTCGATTATAGCATCAGTGCTATGGAAGTCCAACGCATCTAGGCTTGGGGACCCCAATTTGATCGCGATAGCTTCGCGAAGTTGTTCAATCTCAAGTGGCCTCTCTGCACATAGGACCCATGCAAAAGCGCTTTTGGCCAAAAGTTGATAGGATGGTGGTTGCTTGTAAATGCGCCTCATCGTCTTGTTGTATATTTCCTTGTAAGCATCGGGTCCACGTGGTAGAGTTCTGATAGCGTCGTATATCCCACTGGGTGATGTAGCGTCCATCACGGCATCCATGTGGAATCGGGCTAGCAGAAAACTGTAAACTATTAATACAGGTAATACAGGTAATGGGATGGGGAACTGCAGTCTTACATTCCGTCTGCCGCCATGCTAATCCTTGCCACGATTGCTTTCTCCAACTTAGCTTTGAGTTCTTCGGAAAACTCCTTCATGGTATCCTTGATGACCTGGTGCGTTGAAATGCGTTTCTTGAGATAAGTTCTAACATCCTCCTCGCTTGCGCGGATGTTAAGTCGCTGATGGCTATGAAAGAAATCCTTAGTCCGATCTTCTGGTCGTGATGATGCAAATAGATTCACGTTTGCCTTCTTCTGCAAATCTAGAACCTCGGATAATAGGCGAGACACTTCATCGCACTCATCAAGCGCATCGATGACCAGATGGACTCGAGAGAACAGACGCGATACGGCGATGAGGGGTTGTACTATGTCCATCCTTTGGATAGATCCGAGCGGCCTATTCTGAGATTTCTGGCAGAGGGCTCGTACAACCTCTGGCACTGAAGGAAGCTGCTCGACCAACTGCCGCAACAAGCTAAATAGAATATGGACGGTATTTTGGCGTCCCCTATTCTCGAAGGCGCAGAAAACAAAGATGATAGCCGAATCAGCACTCTGACTGCAGGCACCATTCGACCGAAAGTTGGATTGTAAATAGTCGATCACAATAGACGCCATGACTATCTTACCTGCTACAGGAGAGCCATAGCAGAGCAAAGTATCCCGGGGCTTGTTTAGCCACGTTCTGAACTCAGGCGAGTCTGAGAGCCACTGGCCAGTGCCAGAAGCCCTATACTCCAAGTACTTAAATAGCTCATGAGACCAGTCGGCCCCTTTAAGCCAGTTGAGGATATCTGCTTTCTCAAGAGCTATCCACGATTAGTCTGACCTGTGCCAGATTCAGAAGAACAGCCAAGGAGTTGAAGACAGAAACATGGTAAAGCAACCAACTTACATTCTTGCTTATCTTCGAAGAAATGCTTCAGATCTTTAATGTCATGACCGACTTCTTGTACATCTCTCCCAACTAAGAATTGTTTAGCATGAAAGCGTCTTGCAATTACAAGCTTCTCACTCACTGCTCTCTATGGAATCCTTCATGCTGGCAGTCTGTCTTATCTGTTCGATTTGGACCTCGGTGAGAATTACCTTGCCGTATACTACCATGACAGCAGCATCGTAGCGATGCCATTCGTCATTCTTGTGCGTATCAGCATAGTCGCAGATTCCTCGTATAACAAGACAAGGAATTTGGTCCATAATACCAGCTGAGTCTGACAGCTGTCTTTTGACGAGAGAAATGATGCAAGAGGCGAAAGTGCGGGGACGGCTGTCTTATGCAGAAACCTGGACTGATGAGCTGACAGCCTGATTGTCAGCCAGGGCGTCGCATTCGCATACAGCCGCAATGGACTCGCTAATGCTGCATAGAACGTCAGGCATTGCATCGCGCAAGGCGACCGCATACTGAAACATCAACAACCAATTATCCAGTAACAGCTGTGAAGGGGGCCAGCAGTCATCTGCACCTGTCTGATGCATATCAGCAGCCTGCATGAGGCAGCTTGCAAGAACCTTGTTTGCTATAACCACTTACCATGTATCTCATGTGCGCGTGTTTCGTGCAATTATTAATGCATCGCAAGTTCTTGAAGTTATCGTCTCAATTGGAATTCTCTGGTGTATTATGGTGCTTACTTCCACGTGGATATAAGCCTAAGTCTCTGTTATTTCTATAACGAAGTGCTTCGGTTTTTCGTACTTCTAGGTTTGGCCTAGTGGCTTACGAGAGACTGCTTATGTCATGACATGCCAGTCCATGATTCGTCAGAGAGCAGCCCCGATAGCGGGGTACGCCGTCAATTGCATCTAATCTGACTAGCTTCCCCCCTCAGCATTGGTATGGAAAAGTGAGACTTTGAACTCCTTCTGACATGCTCAATCCATTAATTATAGCTGCTAATCACAGCTTTTTCTGCCGCCCGTTGAAAACACTTGCCAGAAATGTGACGAAGGTCAGAGTTTATAGATTCAACAATCTTCAGGGTCTGCTGACTAGATCAAGGCTTATGTCAACCATGCGCCTTATTAACGTCGAGACTCTCGAATTAGAGTACTTTGTAGGAGAGCATGGTCGATCAATACCCACTTATGCGATTCTCTCGCACGTATGGACGGCCGAGGAGGTGTCTTTCCAGCAGATGACTGGGCTGAACCCTCTCCCGGAAGAGTCAAAGGGCTATCGAAAGATCGTCGACTTTTGCGCAAAGGCAAAGGCTGAGGGATTTGAGTACGCCTGGATAGATACTTGTTGTATAGACAAGACGTCTAGTGCTGAGCTCTCAGAAGCCATTAACTCTATGTTCCAATGGTATAGGAAGTCGGCAGCTTGCTATGTGTATCTGGACGATGTCACCTGTGCTGAGAATCCCAGATTGCCGGACTCAAAGTTCCGCCATAGTCGGTGGTTCACACGTGGATGGACTTTACAAGAGCTTCTAGCACCACATGAAGTGATCTTTCTTGCTGATGACTGGCGGGAGATCGGCACAAAAGGCAGCTTGAGCACGACTATCTCTGATATTACAAAGATCGATACAGTTACGTTGGTGAAACATACTTGGTCGCACGTCAGTGTTGCGGGGATCATGTCATGGGCATCGATGCGGCGAACAACGAGACTCGAAGATCAAGCCTACTCTCTCTTGGGTCTCTTCGACGTGAATATGCCTCTTATCTACGGCGAGGGTCCCAAAGCCTTCTATCGGCTACAGGTGGAGATTATGAAGACAACAAATGATGACTCGTTATTCGCCTGGTCTACGGAGCCTCTTGACAACCATGGATACTCTACCAGTGAGGGAGCTTCCACGAGGGGGTTTCGATTCCTGGGATTACTAGCTCCATCACCTGCTTGCTTCAGGGATTCACATGATATAAGGGCACCCAGGGACATTTCTGGACGTCATGCACCCTACGATATGGTCAAGCAGGACGTCAGTCTATCGGCAGTGTTAGTAGGGCTATGCTCATTACCAAACGACCCAAAACAACTAGGGAATATGGATCGAGTGGATGTTGTCGGAACATTGCGATTCTCTAAAAATGTCAAACCCGTGAAGGCCGTGGATCATGGGCTGGTCATCACGCGCGCGAGACAAGACGCAAAGGGTCTCAAGATAATGTGTTTAGTTGCTGTTCTCCGGTGCTGGAATAAAGATGGATATATCGGCATACCCATAAAAAGTTTGGCCTCTGGTGGTTATCAAAGAGTCGAAAATGGGAACCGATGCCGCTGGTTCAGGATACGGTTGATGCCTTTGCGTCTATCTTTGAAGGATGAGGAAGAAAGGGCAGACGACGAATCGGAGTACCGATTAAGACAGTTCGATTCCGAAAGCAGGGATAAAGGACCGCCCGCAGATCCGCCCGAGACTGTACTGGTCAGAGCATACGTCCCATTAGATCTACCATCCGATAACACACCTTCATCTCTCCAGGGCAGGCATCACAACCCAGCTCTTCAATTTCGATCACTTCCTATCAACAATAGTTATTATAACATCTGTACCGACCATTCCCAAGATGGCATACCGCCATTGGCTGAGTTGGGTACTCCTGCTAAGGCCGTGGAGAGGATCAACAATTTGATCGATAGCCAGCCAACATCGCACACCATTTTTCACCCAAAACATTCAGATATGGGTCTACCTCCCTTCATAATACGCACAAAAAGAAGTCAGAACTCTGAAGAAATTAAGATAGACTATCTACTTGGGCCCAAAGCTGAGAGTTGGAATGATACCACTTCAGAGGCTGAGTTTGTCAATATTGACATAGAAAGCCCATCCACCACGATACCTCTAACAGAAAGCCTCTGTCTAGTATTCCGTGTTAGACATGGGAGCCCATGGGACGCGAATCGTTATGTGAACGTTAGTATTGAGAAGTTCCTACCTTGGGCCGCAGAAGCGGAGCATAATCCACACATGATCAAGGCGAGGGTTTTGTCAAGTTCTGACATGGCGCTCACACGCAGTTTTACAGATAATTCAATATAAATTCAAATGTCCTGAAGGCATTGATGTCTCCGTGTTACATCTTGATATGTTCGGGGAAAGACAGGCATTGTCAGCCACCTACGCAATGCTACATGGTTCTCAGTAAGTTAGCCAGTGATTGCCCCGGTAAAGATTCACCCAAGAGGGCTAGCGGGTCGCTGGGGTTGACAACAAAAGTCAAAGCACAACATGATATGTTACAAAATGTACATACGATCAGTCATGTGAGAAAGTTACAGAACAGATCTAGAGCGATGTTTGTAGTAACTCATCAAGTCAAGTTCCCTACGAGGTCCTCATTCAGACAGACATGGAGCAGGAAAGTATATTCATAGTACACGTTATCATAACCCTACTATACATCGACTATTCTACTTTATCATAGAGGCTTGAGCTTCAGGTACATGCCGTTCTCTGGCTTAATCGTAATCACTCCTCTCGGCATCACCAATCCATCATCCATCGCCAGCGTCCACTCAAACGACCGCACCATAATAGCTAGCAGACAACGCAACTCAGCCTTGGCAAAGCCTTGACCGATGCAGCTTCTTGGACCATGCAAGAAAGTCAAGAAGTTGTAATTGCTATTTGAACCTCCATTCTGGTTTGGCTTTCCATCCTCCGTGATCCATCGCTCAGGACGGAACTCTGCTGCATCAGCGCCCCAGATGTCTGGAGAGCGGTTGATATACCAGATTGACACGATGATATCAGCACCCTCGGGGATGAACTGGTTGCCAATACGTGTATCGCGGACGGCTTGGCGCATGGTCAACGGAACAGTGGGGTAGAGACGAAGTGTCTCGTGCATGATGCCGTTGAGGTAAGGGAGTTGTTCGAGAACGCCAGCGAGGTCAATCGTCGGGTCACTAGCCAAATCCTCCGGTAGTGCATTTCTGACTTCCTCCCTGAGCTTGGTCTGGAGCTCTGGATATCTAGTGAGTAGATAGCATGCCCAAGTAATTGCAGAGGAAGTTGTCTCGTGCCTATGGCTTGTTAGAAAATGTTATTCATATGAGGTGTTGCATCACATACCCTGCTGCAAGGAATGTCAGAAGCTGATCCTTCAAAGCCTCATCCGAGAAGTTGTTCGTCTTGATGAGAAGCGACAAGATATCAAAGTGGTCATCTCCCTTTTCAATAATGGCAGCCTTCTTCTCCTTAAGCATAGGATAGCAAAGCTTGTTCAACGAGCTGGTGAGATAGTTGAAGACATCATTCATCTTCCAGGGAATCAGACGAATGATAGGCAGACCGACAGCAAGAGACAGCATAGAGAATATGAGCTTCTCACGGTTGGGTTCGAGTAGTTGTTCATATATGTCTGCGAGAGGATCCTTTTTCTTCTCAACAGCTTCGAATCGTCGACCCAAGCCGGCAATGCCGATGATATCCAGCGTGACCTTGCTCGCCCAGCTATTGAGCTCAACAATTGAAGTCTTCGAATCGACCATGTCCTGCTTAATCGCCTTCGCAAGCGCTTGTGACTTCTTCCACATCATTGGATAGAGTTCCTTGATATGTCGGAAGTGGAAGGCTGGTGTTGTGTTCTTGCGAAGAAATTTGTGCTGATCGCCCTCAACGATGATGAGACCATCGCCTAGGATATGGCGAAGGAAAGAGCTGATTCGCTTTGGTTTGGCAAAATCGTAGCAGTTATGGACGAGAAGATCCGCCAGGAGCTGGGGGTTCATGAGACAGATCTGACTCCGAAGTGAGTTGAGAGTGATCATGTCCTCGCCGGGGTATTCCCTGGCAAGATCAAGGAAGAGATCGCCAGATGGCCTGTCTTTGACGATAAGGGCTCGGTGAGCGATGCTGACATATGCCTACACGGTTCCAAGTTAGATCTGAGCTTCTGCGGCTCTATGTTGGACTAACCCTTGGGCCGGGAATATGCCTTAGCGGACTGAACAAGACCGGGTAGAGCACGGCCCAGAAAAAAACCCCAAAGGCATAGTTGATGAGTAAAATCGTGGCCACAGCAGCTAAGTGGCTCTGAGTACTATAATACTCTGGGAATAACTTGATGGCGAAGAACGACTCTACGGCTGCCGCGAGCGTGAGGTTTGGAAAGGTCAGTATCTTTGAGATAACAGCCATGTTGAGACAACTGTGGATGTTGTGTAGTGAGACGCTCAACTTTGGGTCTGACTTGTTGAAGTATACCCAAGTCTTAACAATACCCAGCTTACTCCACGGACCTGGTATATAAAATGCTTATTTTGGTTGGGCAACATCTCATGTGAAATTCTCCGGTCTATAGCCAATGTTACGCTGCCCAATCGGTTACTAGCGACAGCTATGGTCTGATTCCCCCATGAACTCTGAAGCCATAGCTAAGCGATGCTAGAGCGTTAGTTCTCAATGTATCATGTGGCTCACCAGACTAGCGCAGATGCCACCCTAGAATGGGTATCATCAACGACGATCAGCCGTCGCGATATCGCAAACGACTCCCAATTAGGTTTAGCATGCGAGCTGCAAACTGACGTCTTTCTGCGTTTGGGGAGACTAACTGCTTTTAGTATGCAACTCGCATGCATATCTCAGATCCTTCTCAGCTGCATGATACCTCATTCCCGAAGTGACGGTTCGTAATTAGAAGTTCGTGGGGACTCAGCGGCTCGGTCTTTTACAATTCTCCATGCTCCATTGTATTATGTCGATCAATCTTACATGAATCCAAACTCACATGTGTTTCCAGTTTCTTCCTTTCAACAACATCGTCAACTTGCGAAGAGCATATCGCAACCTATGCCGAATCAGAGCAACTTCCCCATTCAACATGAAGCATGAGCTCGGGAAGTGTTATCGGTGTATGAAAAGGAGTCAAGATGAAACTTGAAAAGAGCATATCTGGGGGCTGAACTGTCTGACTGTTCGCAGTGTTGACAGTGAACACTTTGTTGAGGAAACAGGTTTGCACTTGAGGAACTCCAACTCACACTTTCACAAGTAAATCATTTCGCACTCTCCTCAATGGCTGCGAAAACCATCGTCTGTCTCATCCTAGGCTGTGCTCTCCTCGGAGGATATGCTAGCATGTTCACGTCACATCAGCACGGCTTCTTCGATGCCATTCGAGATTGCATCACGGAAGCAAAATCATGCCCTTTGGACATGTCGGACTATATTCCCAGGAAGATATCTGGCTATGAGTCTATTGACAAACCGGTCATGCTTCTTCTGGAGTTCTTCTCTCAAGGGCTGAAGAAACATCCTGATAGCAAGGGCATCGACCTGGAGGCTTTGCTGGCGTTCGGATACATGGCTGCACAATTTTGTGGTGCCTGGTATCTGATTGCTCTCGAAGGATTGAGATTTGGCAATCGCGGAACAATTCTGAGCTGGTAAGTCACTCGAGCCGTATGACCTGGCTCATACTAACATGTGTTACAGGACCGGAACATTTGGGATCATATTCCAAGCTGTCACCATCACCATCATCGCTCCGATCTATCTGACTCTTCAGCTTCTGCTCTCACCAACGATTCCGCAACAGGCATACTTGCTCGCCGACCCTTGTGACCTGAGCCTTCTCCCAGTGGCGACCATCGTATCTTACATTCTACCGACCCTGGGTCTCTGCTTGCCACTGGCCTTCGACATCTCACGAGAGGTGAAGTTCATCGCTGTGGCGCTCTGGCAACCTTTTCCTCTATATCAAAGCGCCGTCCAGCAAGTCTCGCGCTTGGTTTGCTGGTCCCGACGAGGCAAGGCCAACAATACGGCGCACATCGATCCGAGAGCGTGCAGGAAGGCTATGAACCGTGCATACAGATTCATCACGACACTGACGGTTGGAGTCCACTTGGCCGTTTTTGGAACCATCTTCGCGTCGTGGATGAAGCTCACAGCCGACGTTTCGGGACACCATATCCTCGCTCTCACGTCACTGACAAGCCCGCCGACTCTCGCCTTGCTCGACCCACCCGTTTCGGCGATGCAGTCTAGAGAGATTGTGGTGTCTTTCTTGCGATGGGACGTCTACTGTACCTGCCTTTCGATGGCCATCTGGTCCGGCTATCAGCTCTACTCGGCACAGCGAGCTCCGAGTCGCGTGGTAATCTGCCTGAACACGATTTGGTGGACCATCCTGGGTGGGCCAATCTTCCCAGCCCTGATGTTGCTCTGGGAAAGGGATTCAATTGTGCTGGACAGGATGGAGTTGTTCAAATCATCTCGGAAGTATGAGTGAAGTTGGCAGAGATTTGGGAAAGGAAGGGACCTGGGATCAGGATGAAGTGTTCGATTGGAAGAAACAAGCACACTATCAGTACGTATTAAAACTGGGAGCTAATAAATACAAAAACTGGTAAACAGGTATCAAGACGACGAAAGCAAGCTCATCGCGTCAGGTAAACCAAAAGCCCCCCCATCAAAGTCACCCTCACCCGGGCCGCCGGGTGACATCGCAAGAGGCGACGGTGTGACGTCTGAAAAAAATGGCTCGCCTGGTCGCCTTCCGATAGCCGAACGAAGACCAATAGCTGAATACAATCTAGTCAAAATAATCACTGCTCGTTCTCTCTGTTCAGGTGTCGTGTATCCACAGTGCGTGACAAGTCTAATCGAGTGCACAATGATAATTGCAGCGGCTCCATCGTGTAACATGGTAGCAGGCATGCCAGTGGGGTCAATGTCGCCCAAAGCATATGGCACGGCGGCGAGCATGTCATCGACAGCTTTGCGCGCGTCCGTCTCCAGGAATGGAACAGTTTCTGCCCACATGTTGTAGTAGCTAAATTCTTCCTCCTCTTCTCCGGGATGCAACATGCTCTGGTACAGAAGCATCGTCTGTAGCAGGATAAGCCGCGCTGATCGTAGCAGAATAATGATGCAAGCCGTCTCAGCGTCGTAGTGCGTCATTCCCTTACCCATCTCGCCAAGGGTTGTTGGAACACCGCGACCTTCGAAAGTGTTCTGCCAGTAGACAGCGGCCTCTTGGTCCCAGCCGTTGAAGTTATCAAGCATCTCGAAACATTCTTGGATCACGACTCTCTCATCTTCCGACCACGTACTGCTCTGCGATGCTGCACCGGGACTGCCAGCTTGGGATTGAGTTGTCTCAGATGGTAGGAGTCGGCATAGACGATGGCGCAGTGATAAGGTCCTTGACATCATCGCTAGGCCTCGTAAAAGAGGGTCGAAGATGCCGATGACGGTGGCGATTGCGCCAGGATCAGTGTATGTATCGTCGCCGTGCAGAAATGAGTAGATTTGCTGTGAAGTAGCAGTCAGAAACTGTTGTTCAGCTCACGGCTTGGGTCACTTACCAGTCGCAGCAGTGCAAGTAAGAATAGTTCTGATCCTCTCCTTGTACCAATCTGACTAGGTCCTCGTTTCTCCAACAGATAGAAGAGACCAGAGGCATGTTCATTCGGATCACCTAAGCCTTCACCACTGAAGTCCTGCATCAAGTCAGAAGTGTAACAGCTGTAGTCATCATGAGACGCACCTTGTAGATGCAGAGCAGCAAAATTGTCGCGATGACTTTATCATCCATAACCTGGTCATTAGACTGTATAGCCTCCTGCAAACCCTTGATAACGCGTCCATAATTCCTCATCGACCTTGTCCGAAGTTCCTCACCCCCCAAATGGTTATACGCAGCCAGTTGGGCCACGCTGAGTGTCGCTGTCTCGACCAATCCACCCTTGTAGTGATCGAACAGACTCGGTAGAAAACTGAAGTGGCCTGGAAAGCCATCGTCATCATCAGGTGACACGAAGCGACGTACAAAGTAGCATAGCGACATGTTATCGTATGATTGTGTCGGGGGCCGAACGATTGCGAGAGTTCTACGCCTCTGAGCCGCTTCTGCGAGCCGCATTTTAGGCTTTGGGGCTGCCTTTTCGGGCTCTTGTTGCTGTTGTTGTTCGTCATTCTGCGTCGCGGGACTCGTTGTACTGGTAGCCGCTGTATTGGCAGTGGTTGCAGTACTTGCAGTGCTTTCGGCTTTTGACGATTTTGACGCGGTTGATGAAACGCTCTGCGATCTTCCTTTTGGCGCAGAGTGTCGAAAGTGAAACTCGTCGGTATATCCAAGACATGGCTTGCCGTAGTTGTAGCATCGTCGACACGTCGGTTTCCCCTCATCGCACTGCTCAATTAATTAGCCATCGCTGAGACCAGTGACAGATGACGGATTACTCACCTTTACTTTTCGCTGGCGACAGCGCAAGCAGCCTGAGCTAAAACGACCAGGAAACACCATTATCGCAAGCAACGTGCGTTGATCATTCGTGAGCAGATGATTAGAGATGCTATGAAGATTGCAGATTACGGAGCCCACGGATTGAGAGCTAAGATGGGCGAGCCTAAGATAGCCGGATGGAAATCAGGGCGGACATGCAGTCGCACGGACGTATTAGTGTCTCGGTTGGGCGAGGGGACAGCGGGGGTTAAGGCCTGTAAACAGGGTTGAGGTCATGGATTAGCGTGGGTCGCGACAGGGTCAAGTGCCGTGTTAGTGGAGAGAAGAGAGGAGATCCTCGTTGTGGCTTGTTTTGGATAAGCTTGCGATGAGAATGGTTGTTCAGCTTTCGGGATCAGAGAACCTCGGCTTCAATTGTATCGTGATCGGCTTCAGCGGTGGAAACTCGTGACAGTTGGCAATGGGGCAAGAAACCTTTGTCAAGAGGTTAATTAATTGTATAAGATGCGTTCGGATGTATGTCGACATGTGCTACCGATTCACAGGCAGATACCCTTAGTCAATCAATTCATCACTTCTCATCTTGGCATTCAACCATGTCTTCACTCCTATACTCTCCAGTCATTGGCCATCTCTCTAATTTTGGCAGAGTCATCCTCTCACCGATTCTATCCGCCCCATTGCTCGTCGCAGCAACGTACGCCCCCGATGCCGTGAATAATGCTTTGGCTTCAATTGCCGACCGGCTTCCAGACCAGGCTGCGCATACCCTGGAGCTCACAACCGTCAAGAAGATCCTCCTGGTCTGGCTCAGCTTGGGCATTCTGAGAAGCATCAATCAGTTCCTCAATACCATGGCTCATAATTCATGGCGTATGAGAGCTGCACAGGGTTGGGAATGGAAGAATGAAATAGCCGTTGTCACTGGTGGCTCGAGCGGAATTGGCCTGAGCATTGTTCACAAGCTGGCTGCCATGGGTATCCGTGTCGCTGTCTTTGATGTTCAAGACCTTCCAAAAGAATTGCAGGGAAACCAGCGCATTCATTTTTATCGATGCGACGTTACCACTGTTGAGTCAGTCGCTGAAGCTGCTGATGCGGTCCGTCGAGAACTTGGCCATCCATCAATTCTCATCAACAACGCCGGCATCACTTCCCCAATGCCCATCCTCAAGATGCCTGAATCTTTCCTTCGAAAAATCATGGGCGTCAACCTCATGGCACTGTGGTACACCACCCAACAGTTCCTCCCTCGCATGATCCAGCTGAACAAGGGTCATGTCATCACGGTCGCAAGCATCGCATCATTCGTCGCCCTTGCTACAGGAGCCGACTATTCTGCTTCAAAGGCTGGCGCACTGTCTTTCCACGAGTCCCTTGCTTCTGAACTGAAGCATTTCTACAAGGCTCCCAATGTGTTGACAACGGTTGTGCATCCCAACTTCGTCAGGACACCTCTGGTCGAGGGCTTTGTAGATCGCTTGGAGAGAGGCGGTGTTCGCCTTTTGACTGCTGATGATATCGCCAAGGAAGTTGTTGCCCAGATTAAGAGCAAGCGTGGAGGTCAACTCATTGTACCCAGGTCTGTTGGCGCTATTTCTGGTATTAGAGGCTGGCCTACCTGGCTGCAGGAGATTATTCGCGACACGATTGGTAAGACGGCGGGAAATTAACTGAGCAAGGGATGGCAATTGTATCTAGAGATTTGATAGGTAATTTGAGATCGCTTGCCATGAGTATCACTGTCCAATTGAGATTATGCAAGTTTCATTAGGTACTCGATTTGTCACATCCGGCGATGCCAAAGTTGAACAGCTCAAATGCGCCTCATCACCACGTAGAATCTGTAAACGCTGCATAAACTGAATAATCGCAGAATTTAGTTAATTGACGTCTTAATAAATGTTCGAATTAAATTTTAGAAGTTGTACAGCCGGCAATTTGGTATAGCGCTTCTGACAGCGTTAGTGAATTATTTAAAAGCGGCCTACTCCCTCGGCCGTGTCTGCCAGCCGCATCTTCCCCCACCGACGCCCAAGACTTTTGCCAGCTTTCATAGTAGTCCGCTCTGAACACTTCATCATACCCATAATGAACTCACTCAAAACAACAATTCTTTATGTTTATGCCTTCATAATAACTCCATGGCTACTCTCCCGCTTTTTATTCGACATCTCCCTCTGCCTCATCCCCTGGTTTCGACCCTCGAAAAAATGGACGCTGAACCAAGCCGTCCGCGTCCGCGTTGTCAGACTCTTGCTTCTGTACTGGTCTCTCACCAAATCCGGCGACAAAATGAGACTTGACCAAGGACGTGAGAAGAATCGATTCGAAGTCGTCGCCCCACGATCGCCAAAGCTATACAGAGGAATATTGCTGGATTACTTGGTACAGCCTGGCCAGCTGGGTATGACCTGGACACCATCCCGACCACCTCCAGCTGGGCTTGTCAACGATAGAATGACTGTGGCATTGCACTTCCATGGAGGTGGATTCGTCATTGGAAATGGTCGTGATGAAGATACTGGCTACCTGGCGAAGACTCTTGTCAAGCACATGGGTTGCACTCATGTTTGCACGCCCAACTATCGCCTCTCCAGCAGCAAGAACGGACACTTTCCAGCACCTCTACAGGATGCCCTCACGGCGTATCTTCATCTCATCAAGTCAAGAGGCATTCCCGCAAGCCAAATTGTTCTGTCAGGCGACTCAGCTGGTGCCAACCTCGCGCTCGCGTTGGTACGATATATTCATGAATACGGCCAACAAGACGAGATCCCATTCCCAAGAGCAATGACTCTTTGGTCGCCCTGGGTAGACGTCGCTGGTGCTCTGGAACAAGATGCTACGCAGTCACCCAACTATAAGACGGACTATCTAAACATGCACTTCGCACGCTGGGGCGCAAAGACAGTCTCTGGTTCTGGCGCAACGGACCCAGCTGGTCCATATCTTTCACCTCTACGCAACCCATTCAAACTGGAGAAGCCTCTACCGATGTACGTCAACGCCGGAGGAGGTGAAGTTCTATGCGATGATATCCAGAACTTCTGCATACGTTACATTAAACATGGCTGGCCGATTCGCTTGGACATCTCAGTAGGATGTCCTCATGACATTTTGCTGTTGGGCGATAGAATTGACTTTACTGCCGAGGCAGAGAAGGCAGCAAAGCATGCGAGGAGTTTCTTGAACCAGAGTGCGGGGTTGAATCTGAGAAGCTATGCTTGAGCTCGGGCATGAGCATGAGGCTAGGCAGAAGGGTATCGAAAGTTCTACAGAAGATCATCCTAGCTCTACAAATTTCACATGTTATTCAGTTTGAACATGCCGTCATCGTTTCAGTGATCTGCAACCCCTCCTCGGGGCCCCGCGGCGCAAGTGATCAGCCATGCAACTTTGACAAGTCAGTCGCGTGATTCTTCGGGATTTCGTTTCAACAATGACAGATCATAGCATCCCTACTAGCCTTGGTAACGATCGCTAGAAGGTGCCGAGGCTTTACCCCACAATCTCTAAATTGGTCCGACCCGAATGGATTTCTATATACAGTTTAGCTTGCGATCAAACATTGCGCCGGTCCACGTTTGCCATGACGTTATTAGATTTGTTATCGTCATGAAGATTTGTACTTTATCGGACGCGGGCCCCGCGGGAGCGGACGTGCTTTATTTCTCGGGTCATTGAGCGTTTGTTCTCGGAAGCTATACCAGAACTTGGCTACTCATTCGAAAACCGGCGGTGCGAGCTATCGCAAAGTGCCGAGGTTTCAACACTATCTTTGTTCTGTAATCGGACGATTTTCGTTCCAACGGAGTTTCAAGTTCATCACCTTTCCCCAAAGTTGCCATACAAAACTACCCTTCAATATCAGTTCCGGAACCATCAACAGCTCAACATACTAGTCAATCATCACTCATCATCATGGAACAACACTCAGATGAACCCAACTGTTTCGATGTTATCATCATTGGAGCTGGTATATCCGGCATCAACGCTGCCTACCGCCTTCAGACAGAGGGTCCTGCAAACTTGACCTACGCCATCCTCGAGGGTCGCGATTCTATCGGCGGCACATGGGATTTGTTCAAGTATCCCGGCATTCGATCTGACTCTGACATCTTCACCTTCGGCTTTCCTTGGAGTCCCTGGAAGCACAATGAATCGTTGGCTGCAGGTGATAAGATCAAAGACTACATGATCGAGTCGGCCAGAACAACTGGCATTGACCACCATATATGTTACAAGCACTCCGTTTCGGAAGCAAATTGGTCCTCTAAGGATAAGAGATGGAAGCTTCAAGTCACAAGACCCGGCGACGAGAAGCCTGTCACTTTTCAAGCTCGATTCCTACTCCTTGGTACTGGCTACTACGACTACAAGACCCCGCTTCAGACTGTGATCCCAGGAATCGAGAACTTCCAGGGTAAAGTCATTCACCCCCAATTCTGGCCTGAGGACTATGACTACACCAACAAGAACGTCGTCATTATCGGAAGTGGTGCTACAGCCGTCACGATTCTGCCATCCATGGCCGATAAAGCTAAGCACGTCACTATGTTGCAGAGAAGCCCGGGATACATCTTCCCTCTCCCATCAAGCAGCTTCTTTACACGGCTTCTCTTCACTCTCCTCCCCGCTAGCATCGCTCTATTCATCAACAGATTGATCTGGCTATTCAGAAGCTATCTTACCAATGTCTTCTGCAGGTCTTGTCCTGGTCTGGCCAAGAAGCTCATTAAGCACGTCACCATCAAGCAACTACCTCCCGATGTCAGCTGGGATCCTCACTTCAAGCCTCGGTATAACCCATGGGAACAACGGTTCTGCGCATGCATGAATGGTGACTTCTTCGCGGCTATTCGCTCGGGCAAAGCAGATGTTGTGACAGACAAGATCAGGACCATCACTGAGAAGAGCATCGAACTAGAGTCTGGACAAACATTGAATCCTGATCTTATCGTCACTGCTACTGGCCTCAAGATTCGCTTCGGCGGTGGCATTAAGTTTAGCGTCGATGGAAACACCTTCAACATGGCCGATAAGTTCGCTTGGAAGGCTGCTATGCTACAAGATGTGCCGAACCTACTATTCATGACGGGATACGAGAATGCATCATGGACACTTGGCGCGGATGTCAGCGCTAGAATCTTTGTGCGAATTCTGCATAAGATGTCACAGCGTAAAGCTGCCACCGTGGTGCCGCGTTTGGCTTCGCCAGAGGCTATGCCGGTCAAGTCCATGATGCAGCTTTCCTCGACATATCTCAAGAATGCCAACAGTGTATTTCCCAAGGGCGGTACAGGTTTGTGGAGTCCAAAGACGAACTACTTTTCGGATATGGCTGGAGCGAAGTGGGGAGATATCACTACAGGCTTGGAATACGCCTAATGGCACTCTATGTATAAACAGTAGTCTACCTTTCCTAGATAGTTAATATCGACTCAATAAGCTTCCATGGGTATCATCAATGCGATAGAGTCCACGCTAAGGTCGCATGTCACCGTTTCACGCTTGTCAGCACCCAAAAGTATCTTGACCAGTCGTCTTACACGATGCAGTCTTGGAAGCTTTTAGCGAGACATGACCAACTAAGATCATGTAAACCTCACTGAGAAGTTCAAGATGATCGTTCAAAAAATAGAGACAGAAGTGAGTCCGAGATCAAACTCAGAATCCTCCAAGAGCATCATCTGCCCATCTCGATCTCAATTACTCAGCTTTCCACTGAGCAATTCAGATTCGGGGAAGAATGGCGCCAATCCTAAGCGAGCCGACCTGTGAAACCTTAATCTCATTCTAAGTTGCGCGCATGTAAAGATCAACCGATATTTGCATTTATAGGAGCGCCTGTATGTTGAACAAGCCTTCCGCCACGTGGATGTCAGATTTACAAGGTTGTCGGATATTAGCCGGGAAAGTTGATTCAATGTTTCCTACTTCGGCGATTGAATGGTGTCCTCCGCATTCTTCGTTGGAGTGTCATGCGACCAGCACCATAAAGTTAAGTAACCTCCGCGACAAGAATGACAATTGATAGACAGAGAAAGCGTATGATATGTTTTATTGAGATATTTTTAAGGTCGTAAGTGCGACTTGACGTATGTTAGTTGGCTTTACTAGGATACTGAGCAAAAAGAGCCAAAGTTGTATCTTCCCCTATCAATTTTGGGCACTTGTCAATGCCAGGCGCGAGCTTTCAATTACTGCTAACTGATCAAACTTACTATGTGCAAGTATTAACTTTGAAAATGCTTCTTCGTATTCAACTGTTCGAGTGGCTCAATGTTGTCTAGAATACCCGGAACATTATCGACATTGCACTTTCCGGAATCAGATCACTTTGAGAAATCGATATGGCAAATAACCAGAGGTCTCATCATACAACAGACCATTCGCTCGCTAATAGGTTAAATAGGACATTGCATCCTTATGATAATCCCAATGCTACTACAAACATCTTGGCATCTAAGCCCATCATGGGACGAAATATCGGACAAATCGAGAAACTCTCCCCAGTTTGTAGTAGGCCGCGATCTCAAAAGAATATTATCCGCTGTAGAGTCAATTAACGACCCATATTTGCGGGGGACTGAGTGCAACTTTCTCTTTCAGGTGCCAACGTGTATCTTGGCGATGCTCCGATATTTCCTCAATGGGATTCATTCGGAGCTTGGTACTCCGCACTCCGGGCCGACGTCAATATTGAACCAATTTCCCGGCAAAAGACGCTGGGATTAATTGGATTGGATAATTGTTGTAATTTTACAAAGGAGGATTCGGCTGTTGGAGATCGTGCTATGTATAATGGGGAATCGAACGTACGTGTATATAAAGGAGGAGAGAAATCCTTTGATGTTCCTTTCCGGTTCTTCAGACAGTTCTTCAGCTACGAAGTAACAGTTCACTTGGGATCAGCTAAAATGCATACTCTTTCGCTTCTCGTCGCTCTCGCCCCCGTCTCCGCCGTTGCCCAGGTTGCCGTCTGGGGCCAGTGTAAGTCCACAACACCAACCAGGTCGACATTAACTGGATGCGATGACTGACACTTTTTAGGCGGTGGTAGCGGTTGGACTGGTGCCACTACCTGTGCCAGTGGCTTGAAGTGTGAGAAGATCAACGACTTTTACTCTCAGTGTGTTCCTGGATCTGGAGGATCCGACCCTGAGCCCCAACCCTCCCAGACCAACACCAACCCCCAGCCTACTGGTGGCAACAGTGTTGCCTCTGGCCTTGATGGAAAATTCAAGGCTAAGGGAAAGGTGTACTTTGGTACTGAGATTGACCATTACCACCTGAACAACAACCCTCTCACTACCATTGTTAAGAGGGAGTTTGGTCAAGTCACCCCCGAGAACAGCATGAAGTGGGATGCTATCGAGCGTAAGCTTCTTCGCCCCCAAGTGATACGAATGATTATCTAATTTGACTTTCAATACAATAGCCCAGCGCAACCAGTTCACTTTTGGTAACGCTGACAGAGTTGTCGACTTTGCCACTCAGAATGGCAAGACAATCCGTGGCCATACCCTCCTGTGGCACTCCCAGTTGCCCAACTGGGTGTCCCAAATTAACGACCGTTCTACTCTGACCGCTGTCATTGAGAACCACGTCAAGACTATGGTCACCCGCTACAAGGGCAAGATCCTCCACTGGGACGTTGTCAACGAGATCTTCGGTGAGGACGGTAACCTTCGACCCGCATCCGAGAGTGTCTTCACCCGAGTTCTCGGCGAGGACTTTGTCGGAATTGCTTTCCGCGCCGCCCGCGCAGCTGATCCCAACGCCAAGCTCTACATCAACGATTACAACCTCGATAACGCCAACTACGCCAAGCTTACCCGCGGAATGGTTGCTCACGTCAACAAGTGGGTTTCTCAGGGTATTCCCATTGATGGCATTGGTTCTCAGGCCCATCTTGCTGCTCCTGGTGGCTGGAACCCTGCCTCTGCTGTTCCTGCTGCGCTCCGCGCACTTGCTGCTGCCAACGTCAAGGAGATTGCCATCACCGAGCTCGACATTGCCCAAGCTGGTTCCAATGACTACGTCACTGTTGTCAACGCTTGTGCTCAGATTTCCAAGTGTGTTGGTATTACTGTCTGGGGTGTCTCTGACAAGGACTCATGGAGATCCGACGTCAGCCCTCTCCTCTTTGACCGCAACTACCAGCCCAAGCCTGCTTACAACGCCGTGATTCAAGCTTTGTCTTGAGTTAACAAATTCTAAAACTTTCTTGGATGTCTATCCGAACATGAAATGTTGGATTGGGAGATGATGGATGCACGAGACTGCAAGGAATGACCCAATTGTATATATTTTCTTCTTTCCGTACATATTTAGCACAAAGAGCAAGGGCTACATTTCCAGTATTTTAAACATTCCGCATTACCCATGATCATACCGGTGATTTCTGATCCTCACTTCCACCGCGCAGGCTCAGAAACAGTGCTCTCTGAAATATATCTCTTATTTGTTTGCTGCCGCTTTACATAACTCGGCAACCTTGAAACCCCAAGCCTCTTCTTTCGAAATGTTAGCTCCAAGACTTGGTGGAGGCGAGATGTGGTTATGTCCCGCTATGACCTGAACTTCGAGGTTGACCTTGGAGCTTTCTTTGCCCGATCTCCAGCGCTCGATGAACTCTCTGTTGCATTCCAAGATCTCGTCCTGCGGGTCAAGCGACCCATACAAGAGAAGAAATTCGACACCAGGGGTTAGATACGAGATACCTTGACCATGGTTAGAAGCCTCCAAAAGACCCAAAGGACAATCTTGCTCGATTGTGTCTCCGTAGTAGGTCTTGAGAACCGGAATTCGGTATGGGAGAGGGTTGCGGGAAGAGATGGGCACGAAGAGAAAAGCAGCCGCCTTGAGCCTCAATGGGCTGCTTTCTTTGCTGGTGATCTGCCCCCGGATTTGAGCAAAGTCTGGGTGAAGCAAGAAGGTGTACAGATGGACTCCGCCAGCTGAGTTAACCATCATAAAGAGGTTCCTTGTTTCAGGACCTCCAAGCTTGCCATTGTTTTCCATGAGCCACTTCAAGTCCATTTTAATGTCTTGGGCGCCAGAAGGAAATCGTGCCTCAGGAACGAGTCGATAATCCGGAATCACAGTAACAAATCCGCATTTTTCGGCAAAGAAGTGACCCAAGTTCCGGTACGCCATGTAATCTGGAGAGACTCTGTCACCTCGAGAAAAGCCCCCGCCATAAGTATAGACCAGAACGGGACATCCAGCAACTGTCGGGTGGCCGGATAATAGATGTCCAGGTTATGGCGAGGGTTTGGGCCATAAGAGAAGGTTTTTCTCAAAGTTGATGTTATAGCAGTTTCGTTCTTTTTATGAAGCTCATGGTAACGTTCAAAGTGGGTTCAATTTGTTCTGCAATTGCCCTGGGGATTGATTCAAGTTGGTCTTAAGTGGGTGAGTAACCAGGTGCAAATTTGAAAGTGTCAGAGTTGAGAAGATTTCTATGGCTGAAGTATTGAATAAAGATGTTTGATGTCAATTTCAAGGTGAAAAGACAGCTGCTCATCATATATATCGTATAGAATCCTAAGATACACCATGATACTGTCAGTCCGTGTATTACCCGGCATCCGACAATATGGAGCCAGTGAGACTGCCGTGACCGAAAAAGAGGCTCATAGCGACAGATCCCGCCCTTGATGCGGTATAGGAGGTAAGCTACTAGTCCCGCACGGCTCTCCCAGGGACCGATATACCGATTAATTCGATCTCAAAAGCTTCCGTCCAGTCGCGATATCCTCAAATCTTTGAATACGAATGAGACTTTCGTATTACTATCACGTTGTCTCGGCCACGGCATTGATTTTCGCGACTCCAGCAAAGTCCGACACAGATGCCGTCTCAGGGCACTGGTTTCAAGAATTATCCATGAACTGAAGAATTGGAGTGGTATGATGTATCGATTTGTCATAAACTATCCATCTCCCGCAGAAACGGGAGCGAGGCATGTATTGTGCTGGACGCGCCTTGATTACAGCGGAAGAGACTGCTATCCTTATATGCATATACTGACAGGAAGATACTAACTGTCATAAACAGACATAAGCCCAAAACGATTCAAACTAACTGAATAACTGACATAAGTCTTTACTGACATGAGATGTAACAGACATAACCTAACAGACATGACCTAACTGACATATAGTCTAACTGACATATCTTAACTG
>JABCJY010000356.1:0-38077 GCA_013184415.1 Fusarium concolor | reverse complement strand
AACTTAACCAACATGACCTAACAGACATAAATTAACTAACATGAGTTAACTGACATAAACTAACAGACATGACCTAACTGACATATAATCTAACTAACATATCTTAACTGACATAACTTAACCAACATAACCTAACAGACATAAATTAACTAACATAAGTTAACTGACATAAACGAACAGACATGACCTAACCGACATGACCCAACTGACATGACCTAACTGACATGAGTTGACTGCCATGAGTTGACTGACATAAACTGATAAGAATATTCTTACAAGATACTTACATACTGGTGCCGTCAGCTTTCCCTTCTCTGCTGTCTCTTGTTATTACAACTTTGCGCATTATGAGTTTGTTAGCATTAATGGGGACGTAGAGGTCTGACTGAATTAGCGCAGAGGTTCCAACTTCAGTGACTATGCGAGTGTAGTTTTGGGTGGTGGGAAGAACTCCCTGTATCCGTCACCAGCGGCAATAGATCACGCATGCCAGGTAGATTGTGACTATACCAAAATCTTTTTGTATCACTTTGCTCGTCGCGTCATTCAAACCCGAGTTCTAACCTCTTGTTATGGGGTTCAGGCTCGTCGAAGATCAACCAAGGATCAAGGAGTCGGGCCACTGTCTTTTAGCAACCCCAGAATCTTCACTGTCCACGCCAAATGTGAATAGTAAGACTAACCTCTGACATAAGAGTCATCTGTAAATAGTCGATTTATTACTATCCACGCAGTGTCCAACCATTGTGTTCGGGGGTATTGTCTTTCATGCCTACGTTACGGGGCTGAGTCGGCAGGAAATGTCAGTCTGGCAGCCATGGGAGGGAAGTCCAATATTTTCGAAACTTCGAATCTCTTGTGGCAAATTTGGTTCCAAGACATTGTCCATTGTGTTTGTTTCCCAAGTGGATAGCTCAAATCACGGCCACGGATGTTGGTCCTTCACGCAGTGGTCTTGGTAAAGCCCAGGTAACCAGACGGTATTGAGTTCGAAGTGAAAGCTACTAGGTAGTATACTTAGGTTTGCATGCACTGAGAGCCTGGTATTCCTTGTTGTTTACCCTAGGTCTAAAGGGAAGAAGCCCTTTTTGGGCTTCAACTGTAAGATTCCTGACGCACCAACTTGTTTGACAGGAAAATATTTCTTGAGCATAGGCTTCAGTTTCAACTCTACTTGATGTTATCAAGACGAATCGACATTGACTGGTTTCGTTGTACTGGGTGTTGGTTGACGACGTTGGTGTGTTGTGTTGTCTTGGAATCACAATTTTGAGATCCGGTTCTAATCCTATTACAACTTTGAGTGAGAGATATCCTAACAATCCATGCATTTTAGCTTGTATATCTCTTCAATTTTTATGCGGCTAAATTATAAAAACTACTACAAAATAAATGATGACCATAAGAGCCGTTGTCATCCTATAACACCCAAGAAGATTGCAATAAAATCCGGTCACTTCAGGGTAGGCATGCCAGCATGTCTCAACTGACCACGATCACTCGTACTCCCAGCGATCAGATAACAGACAAACCCGACGATCATTCACTGCAAGCTTATCTAAATAATGTTCGACGTCGACAAGAGAAATTGCAGCTTGCAGTTGGTCAGAACCTTAAGCGAGCTCACTGACTCGTGTCTTAGTTCAAAGGTTGTCTGTGCAACGTGGAGATGGCTTCGCTGTCAAGCGGCAGCCACCATCGTAAACCCACCCTCCCATTCCGCACATCCGAGCTCAACGTCTATTCCGATTAAGCCGATCGAGATTCGACCTGCTTTCTTGACAATCGGATTGCCCAAACAGTGTAGTCCAACCCCGCATTCCGGTAAATCTTGCATGTGACGTCTTTTTTTACCTGTCTCGTGCGGGGTGCATTAGCCCCAGATGCCATGGCATGGCATGGCTTGCGAGCATCGCATTGCCGAGATAGTTGATGGCTGCCAAAGACTTGGATAGTCATAGCGTATCTTTCTCATTTCCTAATTCAGGACCACCTTCCGACGTGGTCGCGAAATACCCAAATTGATCATCATGCATTTAATTTAGATCCACTTAAGCCGAGGGAGGGCATCTTGGAACTGTTGATGTCAGTGAATCTGTGATTTTTTGAGATGTGATAGCTTCATCGAAAGACAGATAACCAGGGGTCCTCGTCTGATGACAGTTTGGTAACCATCACATCGTCAGATCTTCATGAACAAATTCTTTACTTGCTTTCTCAATCAGTCATTCGAATCAGTCAGCACACTCGATATCACAATGTCTCCGTCACCAGAGCCAGGCACTCGCGGAAACCTCACCGTTGAGCAAGAAAAGAAGCTCCAAGAGGCGTGGGTTCATATCCTTCGACTATGCGGAAATGAGAAGATTTCTCAAGACGTACCCAATCACACGGATGAATTTCTGCACCACTTGAACAACAGCTCTCCAGATCATTTCTCAAAGAATTTGTGGGAGTCTATGATGGCAGATCATCCCGATACCGTGGTTCTTCGCTTCCTCCGAGCCCGTGATTGGGACGTCCAGAAAGCTGTCGAAATGTTCGTCTCAGCCCTCAACTGGCGCGATGAGCGACAGATTCAGAAAACTATCGTCGGAGGCGGCGAGGCTGTTGCTCTGCAGAAGTCTCTCACCACTGATGAAGAGGCTTTCATGGCGCAGTATCGCTCCGGGAAGAGTTATGTCAGGGGCACTGACAATGACAACAAGCCTGTCTACATTATCAAGGTTAAGCTCCATGATCCGTCCAAACAAACGGCCGAGGCCATGGAGGAGTATGTCTTGCATAATATTGAGACATTGAGGATAATGGCCCGAGAACCCAATGACACGGTCTGCCTCATCTTTGACTTGACCAGTTTTGGACTTCGGAACATGGACTTTCATGTTGTCAAGTTCTTGGTCGATATTCTCGAGAAGAGATACCCCGAGACTCTAAACGTTGTACTCGTTCACAACGCGCCATTCGTATTCTGGGGCAAGTTCACCCTACCGTCTTTGCTCATATCCGATATTAACGATCTACAGGCGTTTGGACCGTTATCAAGCACTGGCTTGATCCCGTCGTCGCATCCAAGATCCACTTCACCAAGGGTACCAAGGGACTTCTCGAGTTCATCCCCAAGGCCAACTTGCAAAAGTCCTACGGTGGTGAAGACCCTTGGGAATACAAATACGTGGAGCCTGTTCCCACCGAGAACGAGAAGATGTCTTCGGAGAAGAAGACCAAGATACAAAATGAGCGACAGGAGCTGATTGAGCGATTTAATTATTTGACTGAGGACTGGATTGACACGAACCCAGACTTGGATCTTGGAAAGGAAGCGCACGCGAAGAGAGATGAGTTGATTCAATTACTACAGCTCAATTACTGGAAGCTGGATCCGTATGTTAGATCTAACACTTACTACCACCGCGCTGGAGTTGTTAATCGGGCTGGTGGCGTTGACTTCAAGGCAGCAGCATAGTTTATTGCTTTTGCTCGTATTTACCAAAGTTCCAATCTATTTTCGTAGTTCATGATAGCTCAATTCAATCAATCCTGCCAAGAAAGCCTTCATCTCAACTGTCAGTGCGATCCCTTACTTGAAACGTTACGGCCCGCCACCGGAGCTGTCGTCTGTACCCTGGATCCTCGTCCCCTGTAAACTCAAGTCAGTGGGTAAGTTGGTGGGCATTTTCAAGGCGGCAGCCATGTCTAGCGTCTTCACAGTCACAGTGCGCTTTGACCGTGGCGCTCATCACCAACAAAGCTGTCACATCTCCGAAAGTCTACTCAACCCTTCACCCAGGAACTAGACCAGGTACCTTGTCCACGCGACCTTGCAAAAAGGCTAACAATGATGCAAGCCGCCTGCGAGCCCAAAGCGCAATAGTTTGCGAGATGCAGGGGTGCTGAACAGCTCTAACAGCAAAGCAGCAAGGATCTGCCAGGCTACCCCTCCCAGGCCAATTTCCCTACCGCGGCACATCCATGATTTCTGGGGTACAGTTGTGGAGTGCTCCTGCGACGTTCCCGAAAAGCAAATCCGTGTGTGATGACTGGCTGAGATAAAGAGCCTCCTTTAAACAAACAACCTTGGCAGCCTGCCAATCTCTTCGTCCACAGCCTTTCTCCTTAAGCTGTGCTGTGCTGTGGTTGTGAGACAGATCTTATCTCATCTTTTAATCTTTGAGGTTATCTCAACTGTCAACATGAGGTTCTCAAAGGTGCTTCTTTCGGCCCTTGCGCCACTTAGTCTTGCTGCTCCTGAGCCTAAGACTGTTTCTGCTCCGGAGCTATCGGGCCAATTGGTCGAGCTCTTGGAGAAGCACAACCTCGCACTCGTTCCGCGATCAGAACTTACGGATGCCTTGAAGGAATTGAACACGCTCCTCAAGAGCAATACTTTTCCTGCTGGGCCTGTTCTGATTAGGCGACAAAACACCACCACCAATGGAGGCGGCTCAAAATCCGGTGGCTCTGGTTCAAAATCTGACTCTGATGGCGACTCAGATTCAGACTCAAGTGGCGGCAACCCCAATCGCCTTATCCAAATTCCTGGATTGGATGGCCTTGGGGATCTTGGAGATGGCCTCAAGGGGCTGACAGATGCCCTCGGCGACCTCAAGAGTCTGTTCAAAGCCCTCGGAGATCTTCTATCACCCGAATTTCTCCAAGCTTTACACGATGCTATGGTCTATCTCGCAGCAACCTTGAAGCCTCCTGCTCCCACTCAGATCAGGAATCTCCTTGCCTTGACTGCCAAACTCGACCTCGAAGGCCTTATTGATCAGATCAAGGATGTTGACATCGGCAATCTTGTCGGTAAGGTTCTAAAACTCCTCACCGATGACAACCTCAAGAACATCCAGGGGCTGCTCAGCAACGGCGGATCACTCTTGACACCCGAATTCGTCAAGCAGACCAAGAGTCTCATTGGCGATGTCTCACCCCTTCTCGACGAGCTTGCTCCTCTTCTGAAGCAGCTCACCAAACTCAACCTCCAAGAAGTCCTCCAAGCACTGGAGCCACTTCTCAAGGACGATTCCATCAAGGGCATCGTGAGCTTGTTGAAGAATGCAGAAGATCTGTTGACGCCCAAGTTCGTGGACCAGACCCAAGATCTTATCGGTGCCGCGTCGCCGCTTATTAAAGAGCTGAATGATGTCGACCTCAAGGGTGTTCTTCAAGCTTTGAGCCCTATTCTTAAGAAGGAGGCTATCCAGGGACTGGTCCAACTGCTGAATAACGCAGAGGACCTGCTAGACAAGGACGCAGTCAAGAGCATTAAGACTCTGCTCTCCAAGGCATCTCCTTTGATCGATAAGCTTGGTGACCTTGATATCAAGGGCATCTTAGATGCGCTGAGCCCGATCTTGAAGAAGGAAGCTATTCAAGGTCTAGTTCAGTTGTTGAATAACGCTGAAGATCTTCTATCAAAGGATACAGTCAAGAGCCTGAAGACCCTGTTGTCGAAAGCATCACCTTTGATTGACAAACTTGGTGATATCGATCTCAAGGGTGTCTTGGACGCTCTCAGCCCCATCCTGAAGAAGGAGGCTATTCAGGGCTTAGTCCAGTTATTGAACAATGCCGAGGATCTTCTCTCGAAGGATACGGTTAAGAGTATTAAGACCCTTCTCAACAAGGCGTCGCCTCTTATCGATAAATTGGGCGATATCGATCTCAAGGGTCTCCTTGAGGCGCTCAGCCCCATTTTGAAGAAGGAGGCCATCCAAGGTCTCGTTGGCTTGCTCAACAACGCCGAGGACCTCCTCACAAAGGATACCGTGAAGAGCATCAAAACGCTCTTGTCCAGCGCATCACCACTGATCAACAAGCTTGACGACCTTGATCTGAAGGGCATACTTGATGCATTGAGTCCTCTCCTCAAAAAGGACGCTATTCAGGGTCTGGTTGGTCTTCTCAACAACGCTGAAGACCTGCTTGACAAGGAGGCAGTCAAAAACATTAAGTCGCTGCTTACCAGTGCTGGCCCTCTTATCAACAGCCTAAAGAAGGTCGACTTGGCAGGTGTTCTTGATGCATTGGCGCCTATCTTGACTAAGGACTCTATCAAGGGAATAGTTGGTCTGCTCAACAACGCCGAAGATCTCCTTGACAAGAACGCAGTTAAGGATATCAAGTCACTGCTTACAAGTGCTGGCCCTCTTATCAACAGCTTGAAGAAGGTCGACCTTGCCGGTGTTCTTGATGCTTTGTCGCCCATCTTGACCAAGGACTCTATCAAGGGCTTGGTTAATCTACTTGGCAACGCAGAGAATCTGCTCACCAAGGACTTTGTCTCACAGACCAAGTCTTTGATCTCTAAGGCGTCGCCCCTTCTTGATAGCTTGGCCAAGGCAGATCTCAAGGGATTGCTTGATCAAGTCGGTCCTTTGCTCAAGGAAGTAGGCAAACTGAATCTTCAAGACATCTTGAGTGCAGTCCGGCCTTTGCTTACCAAGGACTCTATCAAGGGTATCATGGGCCTACTTGATAATGCCGAGAATCTCCTTACGAAGGACTTTGTATCACAAACAAAGTCTCTTATCTCCAAGGCGTCGCCTCTTCTGGATAGTCTTGATAAGGCAGACCTGAAGGGCTTGCTCAACCAAGTCGGACCTCTTCTGAAACAGATAAGCAAGTTGAAATTGGAGGACATCTTGAGCGCGGTCCAACCACTGCTTACAAAGGATTCCATAAAGGGCATTATTGGTCTACTTGACAACGCCGAGAACCTTTTGACAAAGGACTTCGTGTCTCAGACCAAGTCCCTCATCTCAAAGGCTGGACCGCTGATCACCAGCGTATCTAAGCTAAATCTCGAGGACCTGCTTGATCAAGTTGGCCCACTCTTGAAGATGCTCGGCAAGCTTGACCTTGAGGGCATTCTCAGCGCAGTCGCCCCCTTACTCACCAAGGACTCAGTCAAGGGCATCGTCAGGCTACTGGACAACGCTGAAGAGCTGTTGACCAACAAGTTTGTCAATGAAACTCAGACTCTTATCTCTGGTGCTGTGCCATTGATCTCGACATTGAGCGAGGCAGATCTTCCCGAATTACTCGATCAAGTATCTCCTCTGCTGAAGGAGATTGGCAAGATCGATCTTGTCAAGCTCGTCAAGAAGCTATCCCCTCTCCTGGATGAGATCAGCGACTTGGACATCAAGGGTCTATTTGATGCGCTCGAGCCGCTCCTGTCACCAAAGGGTATCAAGGGCATCATGGGTCTTCTTGGCAACGCTGAGAATCTTCTTACACCAAAGTTTGTCAATCAGACCCAGACGCTCATTGATGATGCTGTGCCTTTGGTCTCTGCACTAGGAGATATCGATCTCAAGAAGCTCATCAAACAACTACAGCCTCTACTTGAAGCACTGGGTGAGATTGACCTTGGAGACCTCATCAAGAAGGTCAAGCCACTTCTCAATGCTCTCGGCAAGATTGATCTTGTTAAATTGATCGGAAAGCTCATGCCACTACTTGATACTCTCGATGATCTCGATCTCGAAGGCCTGATCAATGCGCTCAAGCCGCTGTTGACGCCCAAGTCTATCAAGGGAATACTTGGCCTTGTTGACAATGCTGAAGACCTTCTTACTCCCAAGTTCGTGAACCAGACGCAGACGCTCATCTCCGGCGCAGTGCCGTTGATTGCGGTTCTGAACAAGATTGACCTTGAGGAGCTCTTTGAGATCATTGAGCCTTTGCTGAAGGAACTGGACGGCATTGATCTCACTGGTCTTGTCGATGCTGTCAAACCACTGCTCAACGCGCTCAAGAAGATCGATGTCAAGGGTATCCTGGATCAGGTCATGCCATTCCTCACGCCCAAGTCCATCAAGGGTCTTATGTCGTTGGTCGGCAACGCCGAGAACCTCCTTAACAAGGAGTTTGTGAACCAGGTCTCGGAGCTCATTGGAGACGCGACACCGGTAAGTACATCCTCACGATTATTACATGGCATATCAACTAATTATTTTCTCTAGCTTGTTGCGACAGTGGCAGATTTGGTACATGCGGTGCTTAAGGAATTAATGGGTCGGTCGTAACGAATGGGACATGAATATGATGATGGATAGGGGAATATTTTAATGGTGTTTTTGATGTATTTGATGAGTTTGGACAGTTTACGTATACGAACGATACCCAATGAATGCGCCTTCGAGGTGCGATAATTACGCTGCGTGGATTGTATCTCAATATCCTTGTTGGATATGTATGTTTGACTTGTGACTATATTCAAGCTGTGATAAGATGTGCCCAAGGTCTGCGTAAGTCCTGCAATAATGCTCGGCATATTGTGTTTCGGTGCGACGTCGATTCAGCTCCCTGTTCAGATCCTTTGCATGGCATGTTTCGTGGTGCTGGGCTCGGGAGGAATTCCGGATACGCCTTTCCAACTTGTTTACTACTGCATTCGCGTCAATTGTGACTCCAAGAACACCTCTATCTGTGAAGCAAGGTATTCTCGGTCAAATTCCTTGACTGACTTTTGTGGATATTAATGGGGGGGCAGAATAGCATGGGTGGATGTCTCTGAGCCGGGTAGCCTAGCTAGTCCCGTCACTCAGCAACAACCCTGTCAGAAACCGTTTCTTTCAGCCCCGAATCAAGAGTCCTAAGTGACTGACCATGAAGCGACTGCCTTGCCTTGCCTTGCTTTGACACATGCAAACAATTATTCGGCATTCGGTAGCTGCCGTTTACCCCACGATCTCATCGTCGCAAACTAAGCTCGTTGAGGTTGTCAAACCGGTTATGCATACACTTTAGTCTGGGACGCTGGAAAAGGAAAATGAGGGGAAGTGATCATATGGCCCGAATTCCGCTCATCCCTTCTCAGACTGCAGGTGGCTCGTATTGGCATCCCGGCTAGTCTGGCCCATTAGCGGCACAACCCCGCGTGCAGATCAGAATTTCCAGGTCCGTGAGCAGCCGGGATAGCCCTGTTCGATAAACCACTAGTTCACTGACCCTGGTATAACTTTTGAGCCTGTCTTTCGCGCTTGGGAACCAAATAATTACAGAGGGGTTCTTGGCCTGGAACCTTCTGCTCTGCCTTTGTCTTGAGTTCTCTGTGGAGCCTTTTATTCTCTTCCAGGCGTCTTGGTGACAATTGCAGAATTATTCTGCTATTCAAAGTCTCAATTCTTTGCAATGGCTACTGAGAGGGAACCCACGGCCGCAGGCGCTGAGACTGCACCTGAAGGGACAACAAAGGCCACCAGCAACCAAGACGCCCCGGCCCAAAATGCGCAAAGCGACAATGCCTCATCCGACGACCATGTTCGCGATGAGAAACCCGCACCAGGCCCGACCAAATGGCAGAAAGCCAAGCGCCATTGTGGCCGCTTCAAATGGTGGTACTTACTGGCTTTGATCATTCTCCTCGCCATTCTTTTACCATTGCTGTAAGTCTCGATTCCCAAATGAGATTTCTCCTCTAACAATGCGCCATCAGGTTCACAGTCATCATTCCCGCAATTGTTCAAAACATCCTCAATGGCCAAAAGCTCGAGGTAACTGCCGGCGCTTTGCAAGTGCTTTCTCCCAACGAGGTGAACATGAGCATTGTCACTTCAATAGACACGCCTATTCCTGCAACTCTGAAGCCCGTCGACTTGTATCTCTACAGCAAGGAAACAGTGCCTATTTCTTCATTCTTCATGCTTCGATTACCGGAAACAGATCTCGACCACAAGACAGAGATTGCTGTCACAAACCAGACTTTGAAAGTCACCAACACAACCGAGTTGACCAAGTGGTTCAACCAGTTCTTCGACAAACCCAAGGCTTCGCTATCATTGGAAGGCAAGCCACAGATTAATCTTGGTGCACTACACTACCACCGCAGTCTGAAAAAGACCATTCAGATCCCATCCCTTAATTATCTCGATGGATTCGCGCTCACGGACCTGGATTTCGACCTGAATGCCAATCGAACTTCAAAGTTCAATATGAAAGGAATGCTCAATATCCCAAACTCTGGTGTTCTCAGACTTGGACTCGGAAACCTGACATTCAACGTAATGTCTGGTGACATCAACCTTGGCCTTATCCACCTCTGGGATCTGCAACTTTGGCCTGGCAACAATTCCGTTCCATTTGAAGGTAACTTCTACTTCGACGAGCTGGTTCCTAATCTCTCCGAGATCCTGGATACTCAGAAAGGACCCCTTGGTAACGGCTACGTCGAATTCAACGCAACTGGAAACACCACCATTGCGAATGGCAAGCATATTCCATACATAGAAGGTGTCCTGAACTACAAACACATCAGGTTCACCTGCCCGGTGATTACACTGCTGGGTGATGTAATCGGCGGGTTCATGGATGCCAGCAAGGCGAGCAAGGGATCCCTCCTGGATGTTTTTGGTGGAGCAGTCGGAAACAAGACACTGTTTGAGCATTTACTGGGCCATTGGGATGACAATGGACAAGGAGAATCATCTAATAAGGCAGCACGTGGTTTGATGGAGAGAAGTAAGAAGACAGTGCCCGGGTCTTGGATGTGGAATTTGGTCAAATTGGGATTAACGAGGAAAGGATTATAATGACTACTTGGACGTGTTGAGGCGTTGATATGGGTACATGTGCTTTGTTGACTTAATTTTACGAATATAACGGGAACGTGGTATTGGGGATATTGGCATGAGAGTTGAGGTGTTTATTTGTTGATAGCTGCTAGTATACCCTTTGATCAAGCATCACCAAGACCATCTCCAATTGCAGTCCAAGTCTCTTTCCTCTTATTGTCCACTTCCACGTATCCAGCACTGTTTCTCCGCATCAATCCTCATCTAGCAGGGTTTCCTTTACGAAGGCCGACAGCTCATCGAGGTATTTCACGTTCGCTTCCTCAAGTTGTTTCGGTGCTCCTCCGAGTCTCAGAACATAGGCTGCAATGCCAACCATTGACTCCCAGTTTCTCACTTCGCAAACATTTTCTCCTCTAAGAGTGACAACCTGGACTCTTTCTATCGTTGCAGTCCACCACGGAAGATAGTTGCTCTTCCAGGCAAGTTTGTATTTGCTTTCGCTATGAGTCACTTCCAAAATCTGTATGTTTTTAACCCAATTAGGTGGCATTCTTTACCTCGATTGGTATCTTCAGAGCATTACTTTGGCCCTCCGATCGTGTTTCCAAGATGCCACATGCACCTGGCTGTACGTTCTCCGTGGCGCTACCGTTAGTGTCAATGAAAGATAGCGACGGAGTCCAACTGTTCCATTCATAATATCTTTTGAAACTAAGGATGGCGCCAAAAAACCACGTTCGCCGGGGCATTGATCGTCTTAGAACTCCCTGCCGTGAACACAACGCTTCTGCTTTCCATCGAAGGCGTTGCGGTTGGAGTTGTCCATCCTGTGACTGTTAACGCCTGCATTATCGCGATCAATAGAATAAATTCTATATAATAACAGCGTTCAATGAAATGAGAAATGAGACAATAGTTATCTTATACCTCTTCGCGAGGTTTGAAGTTCGTATACATAGATGGATGACGTCAGACACCTCGGCCCGCTCATTTTCAACTGGTGACTGACCTAGACTGGCTATGAAAATAGATAACCTGGTTTGAACTTTGCTTCAATCGCTTTTTCTATCTCTCTAGACGTAGTAAAGCCTGAGGGTCCTAAAGAACTATAAAGAGTACTTAGGTCTTACCTAAGCCTATGCATAAATTTAGGTATCTCTTTAACAAATCTTAGCACCACAACGTTAACGCTCCCTGGAGAGATTAATCTGAAACCCGATGTATCCGAAACAAAAATCTACCAATGCCACGTCCTATAATCTGGATTAAACTCTGTAGTACGACCTCAGTTTTCTCTTCTTTTCCTTCGGGGTATCATCAGCTTTGTCCTGGCCATTGGCTTCGTCATCGGGAATGTCTTTCAACTTCCTCTTCACTCCCGTTTTATCGAGGCATTCGATATCATTTTCGTGTAGGACGAACTTCTCTGCCATGAATCTCCTGTCGCCGACCTCCCAAATACGTGGCTTCCGATCTCCCAAATCCTCGCTGTGAAAGTCACGGAGATGAGTTTCGACTTCTTCAGGTGATGCTAATGGGTATCCGACCTGTTGGGAATTCGAGCAAGTACCGATGATGCAATTGAGCAGAGAAGGAAATGCATCACTTGTGGCTCTTGTTTCAAGACGATAGCTTGAATTGGCTTGAAGTAAGAAATGCGCCAGTGCGTCTCTGAATTTCAGCTGAGTTTCCGGAGGGAAGTGTTTTGTCCATTCCGCAAGCTCCATGCAGGGTCTCGGGAAATAGTACCGATGGAACTTTTCATTAAGTCTGATACTCTTGTCGGGAGATGTCGTCACAAAGTCGATATCGTTGACATAACAACGTTTCCCAAACTCGTGCCACGGCTTTAAGTGTCGTATGACAAAGTCTCTGAAGTCAGTTACGCCCCAGAGATGTATCTGATCGATCAACGAGAGCAATTCCCAAGCTCTACGCTCGGTTGACACACGCCCGCTCCATATTCTTTGAAAATCCTGAAAATCACAACATTAGCGAAGCTACAAGGAAAGAATATGACACAAACTCACATATACAGTCTTACTCATACCGGGATGTCCTGCATGCTCTCTTGCAAGCCTTTGCCGCCTATAACCAACGAGAATATGCCAATGCGCACCGAAGGACGTGAAAATAAAGACCTGGCTATTTCGACTATCTTCAGTTTGATATGCGCCATCGAACTGACCAGGTTTTCCCGGAATTCTGGTAAGGCGATCGAGCATATCTAGGTATACCGCTCCAGCGGAGCATGCTTGACGTTGTGCTTCACGAGGATCACCGCTCCATCCTTTAGCTTCGTAAGCTGCGAATGGAAAGACAAGGTTTGCCTTGCCCCAGCTGGGGTCAGAGTGAAGACCGCAGTATCGATGAAGACAAAGTGCCTCCAACCGATCACGATCGAGATCCCATTCGGCAATTGGGTTTTGGTAATCTCGCGCCTTGAATGTCGCGAGCCCAAAGGTAGCGTCTGGGATTCTCTTGATAAACTTAGACTCTCCAGTCAATAGACACGTAACGGGATGCCTCTTTTGTCCTATTGTGTGATATTCATGTTTGTCACTGCAATAGTTAGTGCATTCGCCTAGAAGAAAGCTTGTGATCTTACACAGCAAGTACGGGATCATCCCTCATCATCCCAAAGACATCTTTCCAAGCATCAGCTTCCCATGCATATTCACTCTTGTTCCATCTCTCATTATGAAGAATATGCTTCACCATTGTCCTTGCTCTAGATCGACGATCTTGTTCGCCGGCATCATTCCAATCTGTGTCTCCAAGTGATGGTAGCCATAGTTTATGATCCGCTGTGACCCATCCTGGCGAATAGTAATGATGATAGTAGATCCCTCGAGCGTTTAAACCCCAATCCTCTTTGAAGTTGTCGAGTATGTAGGGCGGAAAAAAAGAGTTGGGACGCAGATAGCTTAGTGATTACTATTAGTATTTCGCAAGCTTTTGGTTGAAGGGAGGGGTTTCGTACTGGTGAGCCCCAACAAAATACTCCTCAGTGTACCTAGCGAGCTCATGGTCTGGTTGACACACGCCAACCGGCATGTTGGGCTTTGGACGAATAGCAATATAAGAACCCCATTCAAAGTCTTCGAATTTAATATTTTCTCGTCTGATCATGGAAAGAGTCTCTTGTAAGTCCTCCTTCCACAGCTTTCGGTGGTCTTCTCTTGTTGCGTTTGGTGGTAAGTCGATACGTGCGCAACGCCTGTCAAATTCTTCATCGATGAGACCTGGATGTGCTATCCAAGGGCCATTGGGCTGCTTGATCTTCTGGTAAGGTACGATCAACTCGGTTAGAACTACTGAACGCAATCGGAGGACTGGTGCAGTGGAACATTGTTCTTGGGAGTCAACGGACATGTTATTCGGCGGGTATGAATGCTACTTGATCTGGGTGATATGTTGGCGAGATATGTATTTTAGTGAAGGATCTTTTTACTTAGATGATAGGAAGATTTTATTTAATTGTGTTGCGTGTTATTCATTTAAATCTTCTCGTTGCCTGCGTTGGCCCAATAGTTGTCCTTTCAGCTGGTTTCACTAAACGCTCACCGGTCTTGGGGTATGGCCAACACGACTCTGACCATTGGCTGGAACGAAACTCCGCCACCAAGGTGCCTCTCGAGGCAGACCTCGAGCGAAACCATTTGCGTCTCCGTGGGAAACGAATTTCTGGCTTAACAGATAAGAAGGTCAAGGCAACCCGGATATGGAATCACATTTCCAACTTAGACGCCGTGCGCTGGCATATTGAGCTGACAGGATCACGGGGGCTCATGTACAACCGCCAATCATGACTTAGTACTCCTCAGTGCTGTCGCTTTCCCTTGGTCTCTTCGTGGGCGACCTCTTAGGTGCTGTATTCTTCATTGCTGACCTTCGTGTATGGCTTGGCGCCTCAACGTCTTCCAACATCTTCCTGACGTACCAATTATACGCTGCCATAATAACACTAAGCACTTATAGTTGTACACATATAACCTAATTTCCGCGTGGCGAGATCTATAATTTGCCATTGTTATTTGAGTTTTGTGGGAAGGCGACTTTGAATTCTCAAAGCTAATGACAAACACATCGTCTTATGCGGAAATTAGACTCCACACCTCCAAGACTTCTTGGATTAAGCTTTCTGCGTGAAAATCTAGCTATTCAGCATAAATAGTCCCTTGAGGTTCTATCATAGATCCCTGTTGCGTCTCCTCCAATACCCAAGACCCAAGACCAAAAACCACTTATCGCCCAGCATGCCTTCCATAATGTCTACCCAACCTTACAACTTTAACAGAACATCTCTGCCAGATCGTTCTGGTGTCAAAGTTAACACAAACATCGACTGCATCCGGATGCCCAATCCCTCAACTGATGTGCCGTGCTATCCGTCTAAGACTCCTGAGCCATGGATAACGCAGGCAGCAAATCTCCAGACCATTCGGAAAGCAGAACCTGAAGCAAGAGAAATCTCGACTCCCAGCCGACCAGCTGATATTTCCAATTATTGGTCCCTCGAATACAGGAGTCCTCCCCAAGCCGTTGGTCTGTATATCGCCCGCCTCATCTGGATACAGAACAACTCCTTCGCAAGCGAAAAGAAGATGAGCGAAAGTGGTTAACAAACAAACTGGACCTACGTACTGGCCCGCGTGGACAAGAGAGGCTTTATGTCCAGAGCATTGGTGAAAGGGGTATCTTGAGAGAGGGGCAGGATGAACAATGAATAATCCATTCCTTGAAGCCATGGGGACCAATCTCACAAAGCCGAATTAAGACTTGAGAATGGACATCATACGGGAGCTCCAGAAGCACAGAAATAAAAAGCAAATGTGCAGGATGAACTAAGGTGCTCATAAAGAATTAGTGAACGAAGTCAGTGCTTGAAGACAACAGTCGACAATGTATTTCACCTATTGGATCGACTCTGGCTCTGACTCCAATTCCTAATAATCTCAAGGATGTCAGAGCTATTCTGAGATAACCTTACTCAATATCTTCCGGCAGATAGATCAAGGTTACATATCTAACAAAACACTCTCTATTTTACACAACAAGGCTATCTGCGCAATACCTTCAACACACAATTTTCTTACATGCTCATATTTTCATCCCTCGTAACGCAAAAGATTTCAGGCCTTAATCACAATGGCATAACCCGACCACCGCACTGCAATTTTAAATAAGACAAAAAGGTGAAAAACATTGAATCAGAGCCTTCTACTCCAACGGGCTATCGCAGCTAGGAAGGCACTAACGTCATTGGTCCAATGCGCCATTGGAGACTGGAATAAAAATCTTCCACGACAACCTTATTGCAGCTTTCCCCTCTTTCAACCTACAGTCATCTTTATCATCAATCATGGTAATCATGATATCAAACAAGGTTCGGGAAAACGCGCTTATAGCCCGCAACCGTTATCATCGCGCTCTCAATGCTCGCCTCAATAATCACTCCCGATACGTTCCTTTCACGCCTCCGTGATCGAGCAGGCTTGTCTGAGGGCTTTGGCCTTCTATGGCCATAACGCTCGAGAAGACTGTGGGCGAAAGTAAGGCCGTTGAAGCTTTGGGAAGAATTTGCTGACTAGGCTTTTGTAGTCATGCGCAAACGCTTCTTTATATAAAACTTTGTGATCAAACTTTTAGATGAGAAACCTTTGCGTGTGATCTTCAACAGTCATGCCCAAACATGTTTCCGTGGAAAATGCAAAACAAAGCTATGAATCGGCGGCCACTTCTGGCACTCAGTTAAGTGAGCATCAATCTTCTGCTTAGTCTACCGCCGCGTCTCTGAAGCCATCGACGACATTGGCCTGGTACTTCAAGCTAATTATGATTTGTTCCCTTCTCAACGGCTGATATAGAGTCAAGAGGTTTGACCATCCATCCGACTAACTAATGGGACCAGCAGACCGCTTCTGGGCTTGAATAGAGCGGGCCCAAATCCCATGAAGCATAATGGACCGTGCTCAATTTACTCATTGACCAGAAACGCCCCTGTATGAGTCTCGGCGTCAGGATGAACTTCCCACCGACTCAGTCTGCTTCGCAAATTTTGTTCCTCGACGCCCGTGCCTTCGGTAAGCTATCAACCTTTTTATGATGATATCCAATTCACTGGTACGTTCGATCTAATGCGTTTATTCACCAGAAAGTTGACTTTCAAACAAACAGCCAACTCCTCGCCTTTGTCAACAATCTTCTTGTTGTTGTAAGACACTACCTTGCGCTACAGTCTGCATTTCTTGGTTGATTATAAAGCAGATTACTAGCTAGGGTATCATATTAACTAACTTTGAGTCGGAAAGTTTTGTCTCCCCACTGAAACCGTCTTACTCAAAGTTAGTTAATGTGATACCCTAGCTAGTAATCTGCTTTATCGCCATCCTATCAATGTGAAAACTGAGACCTAAATGCTGCTCAGGAAGGGGGTAGCCTCGCCCAGATAACGTAACTTTCACAATATCACTTTGTTTCGAATCGGTAGTACACAGGAGGCGAAATATTGATCCGCCTAGCTTCAGCGACCTTGGCACGCGATATTAGAATTGGTTAATACCGGATATGTCCAGCATGGCGCACTTGAGGACGACAAGCGGGTAACACCGCCACAGTCTCCAGACAACTAACCAAGAGCCATGATTTTGGAGACAAGACTGAAGGGATAACCTCAGGGGTACACTCTTATCTGCCAGGCTCATGGGTGATTAGCACCGCGTTGCTTGCACCTAGTCTCGGCTTAGGACATGCTTAGGCGAACTTAGGTTAGGGTGGCATATACTTGGGATCATAAGCAGAAGGGGAAATACGATGCATCTAGATTATTAGTTGAGTAGTTGATTGGTTCGTCACGCAACCCGAACTGAAAATCTGATGTCCATCCAGTGGTATGCCTTATTTGACGACCTTCTATGTCTGGTCAGGTTTACAGCTGGATTGGCCGGATGGAACGAGATGTCTCTAAACACGCATGTCTATTTTATTCTTTATACTGAATGCTAATTCTTGGCCTTATCAAGACCACGGAGTGCCTCCCATTCGTCTTCGGTCATTCCCATCTCAACCAGGTCGTACCACTTGCGATTTTGCCAAATAGTTGCACGTCTTCTTCCTTCAACTGTAAAACCAATATTCTCATAGAGATGCATTGCTCGAGGATTGTAATCAGCACAACTGATGCCAATGGTGTGCAAGCCAGCATGTCGGAAACCCCAATCCAGCATCCAATTGATAGCCTCTCGACCATATCCCTTGCCTTGATAATCCTTCAGAAGCGAGATGCCCATTTCGGCTGTGCGATGATGCGCGACGGCGGGTGAAATGCCACCCCAGCCAATGCATAGAATGCCAATGAAAGTTGGTGACTTCTTGTCCTTGTCCTGGCCCTTGTCCTCTGGCGTAGTGTCCTGCTCTTCTCGAAGACTGATGGCAACGCCTAGCAACGCGCTGGACAGAGACTCAAGATATGAATCAAGATCCTTTTGTCCCTTAGGCTGGAGAACGGTAGGCGCTGCCATGGCCTGAATGATAGGATCCTCCTGCATGGCGCGCGCCAGCTTTTTCATGTCTTCATTGGATTTGTCGACTCTGATGTACTCAAGCCGATCAGACTTGAAGGCATTGACGATATCGTGTGTGGTGTAGTCCATGTTGGGCGATATTCTTGATGTTATGATAATTGAAAAATTTAAGCAAGGGCCGTCTTTTTCTACTTGAGTCTGGGTGATTGGCGAGATTGACGAGAAATGTTGCGATGTTTATGAGTTTATAAAACAATTTCCAATGCCCGAGGTTTTAGCGCTATGCCAAACGTAGGCACCGCCGGATGAGTCATTGGCCGATTGGTCAATTCCACTCTGCTCGTATTCCCTTTATGGTAACCGAGAAATTCAGGACTCCATTGAACTGTTATTGATTAATGTCAAAAGACTAACCGGCCAGTTCTTTGAGACGAGGATCTCGCCGACCGTTCCTGCGATTGGTGAGTAATCTAAGAGAATGAGCACTAGTTTGGACTTAATATCTTCAATATGTTTGGTGAGTGACAAGGACTTTTCTGCAGGCCGCTTCTTTTCCCTCAGCTTGGCCTCGAAGAAGATTGTTATCAGTCGCCCCAGCGTTCCGTCGAGACTCCAATTCCACTTGATTAAGATTCCTGGGCCACAGCTCGGGATGTCCTCCCTCTCTCTTTTATCCTTTCGATCGAAGCATGGATATAGAATGCTAGGGAGGATAAGAGAATTGGGATTTACTTTTGTTTAAAGAAATACTTGTTGATATTTCAGATGGCTAAAGGGTTTAGCAATATTTGCAGAACGGAGAATCTTGGGTGTATTACGGATGTTGGTGGCTGTCTGTTCGAGGATTAATAGTAGGCTTGGACAAGTCCAGTTTTCGCCCGAGCCACAAAAAAGGTAGTCTGCTCGAGACCAATATGTCCATATCATTTTTATTTGTTTTAATCCTAATGTCCGAAGCTTTCCTCTCAGCTCGTCCAAACCCACAGCATTAGTCTTTCATAGGTATTCGATTTATACCCCATATATAACGCGACAAAGATCAGACAGCTACAGAATACTACCAAGCTAATCCAGAAAAGTCTTTTGAACCGGGGAGGGATATGCCTGTCAACGGCTAGTCCATGATGTAGCACCAATTCTTTGGAAGCGTAATATCCCGCCTTGAGATTCTCCCAACCGAATGAGTAGTATACGAGCGCATGTAGGGTGATAGTGTAACCCAACAACTGAATAGGCGTAAGCGCTGTATGCCAAATGATAACGGAGCAGATGATCAGGAGAATGTTCTTGAAGATGCCAGACAGAGACATGACGAGGCCGGATGTTTTGCCAATCTGTGATGGCGTTAGCTCTGTTATCTTTTTGTCTTTCATAGGCATACTGACCAAGACCATACTCGTAAAGTTGAGTGTAAAAGCAACAGCTGCATTTAGAAAGAGCATGAAGAATCCAACTCTGTGTAAGTCAGCTACATCAAAATGAGGAAGCTCAATGATAGCCGCAGAGACAAGATTCAGCAAAGCAACAACCGGTGCATAGTAGTAAAGACCAGTCATAGCATCCATCTTCAACCCTTTGCTGTTCAGCATGACCTGGATCAAGACAACTCGGACAGCCTCAAAACCGAGTCCAAAAA
Organism: Fusarium concolor; assembly: GCA_013184415.1. Classification (NCBI taxonomy): domain Eukaryota; kingdom Fungi; phylum Ascomycota; class Sordariomycetes; order Hypocreales; family Nectriaceae; genus Fusarium; species Fusarium concolor. The sequence continues at coordinate 18,389 of JABCJY010000356.1, read as the reverse complement.
CTTGAAAGAAAAATCCCACAAAAGAAAATTTCACCGCGCCAGCGCTGGCAATCGTGACACCTAAGACGATGATAAGAATGTTTGTGATTTTACCCATCGTTGGGTTGACGAGACCAAACATCCATGAGACAAGAAGGACAGCGACGGGAGAGGCGGCCTTGAGCATCTGAATCAAGGCTACTGAGAGGTGTAAGTACACCATGTTGCCGCAGACTAAGGACCCCGCTGAGACGATGCCTATTGGTAGAACTGTAGTGAGGAAAAAGTCCCATGAGTTGGGGAGTTCATGGCGGCTATCGAGCATGGTTGTCGTGCGGGCGAGGATCTGTGTGACGATAGAGGCGAAAATAAGATGTATTGACGTCAACAGAATAGCTTTCACAGCGTTAGCATACGTCATCCAGATTAAATTAATTTTCGGATATATTTACGATATTCTATAAATTTGGTCAGCTTTTAGTACATTGAGGCATCGTAATATGCAAACTTACTAAATCCAGCAGTATCAATCAACCACTTGTTGAACAAAATTGTGGAGTTTGAAGAAATGATCCATGTCCTGGGGAACTCAATTAGTATCTAAGCTTGAAATTCTGTATCTCAAATCGTACCCCATGTACAAGGCTACTTTCCATGAAGGAGATGCCTTTTGCTGGAGAACTGGTTCCTCAGACAGCGTAGAAGCTGATTCCATCGAAGGAATCTGTTCATAGCTTGTCGTTGAGGACTGCTGGGCCACCATGTTGGGTAAGTGTTGCAGCGCAAGACGAAGCCTGCGCGAGATCAACAGTGACAAAGAAAAAGTGGAATCAGTGATATGCAAGAGAAAAGAAGCTTGGGTCAGAGAGGAAGAAAGTAACGGATGATAAGAAGGTTAAGCTTAATGGACTAAAAACTCCTAATAATAAAACTTTTCCGTTATTAAATGAGTCTATTCCCTTGGGAAAGGACTCTGGCACCATTCATTACTGGCATCCATAAAAAATAAAGCCCAATGGCAATAGTCTTGTTTCGTTTACGCGCGTTGTGGTCCAGCTCGCATTCCGCCAGATAAACAAACGGCCAAGGCACGGAAAGGGGTTAAGCTTTTTGCCAATGGCCTGACTGGTGCTCGATCAGCCAGGAAAAGCGAGCGCCTAGGGTGGCTTGGACGCTTAAGCTGAGGTCCCAACTAATTCCACATTCCACGCGGTTGCCCCACTTGGTTTCACTCTAAGACAGTCTAGACGGCGACGGAAGTTCGGCACCAGGCTAAAAACAGCCGATTGACTTTTTCTAAGATCTACAGCGGCAGGGCCTGGGAATCGATAAAGTTGGGTTACGATCTACCCGATATTGCTACCCGAAGATTCATGCAACTGTAAAAATTTAATAGTAAAACCTAGATAATTTGAGAGTTGTAGGACGAAACAGATCTTGAAAATCGGTTTACCACGAGATTGTAGCTAATTATTTGGCGGAAAAAAGCTGGCATAAATGATATGGAGCTTGTACCTGCACTATCGATTTACAGCCCTTGCGACACGTAACAACCATGCCGGTCGCTCCGAATATCTGATGATTGACACCAAAAGTTTTCCAACGCCAATTACCGAGTCGACCTGTCAAGCTTCTGGCTAATCACGAAACGCTCAGGGGAAGAAAAGGGGGACCAGTCACTAGCTAGCTGAACCTAATCCCCTCAAAGTCCCACTAATGAATCGTTGTACAATCATGTGCAGCTTCAGCTAACTCCACCACTTATTCATGCCAAAGGCAAAATCTCCCTGCAGGTCTTGGAGTTTTGGTATTTCTTACTCAGTACTCACTATGTCATAGAAATAGTATCACATAAGTGGCATGCAAGTAGTCTTATCAGTTCATAATACGTTTCTCAAATATCGCCAGTAGAAAGAATAGCGTAATAGTAGCCTAACAAAACCAACAAAGCAGACCTTGGTGACCTGATAGATGCGTTGGCATTTAAGGGGTTGCATATAGAAGAGCAAAAAGAAAGTATGTCACCGCGGCTGTTCGAGACGCTACTCTATCATATCATATTCTAGCGTGGCACCGGGGGCTAGAACCGCAGTGTCAAGGGTTAGACCCTGCGGCAGCCCCAGCGGTTAGATCAGGGGTTACACGCGGATCTCCAATACCGAAGAGTTACATAGACTCTAAGGTTCTGACGATGAGAATGCTCTGTCGCATCAAGGTACTAATTGTGTCGCCCTGGAATGACACGCAGAGGCATTAGGGTGCCCAACCTTGAGTCGCTGGGAAACGTCGGACCAACGGCAAATAGTGGGTAATAACGTATTGGAAGAATCTGAATCAATAGCCAAAGATGGTAGTCAATAGTCTTCGGTGTGGAGAACGCTATGTCTCGAATAGCGCAAGTCGGTTCGATCACGCACTCATTTATTTAGGTATTGGTCTGCCTTTTCGATTTTCAGTTCTCCTTTCGTTTGTCCGGCTCAGCGCACTTCTTGTCACTCCTTTGACCTCTTTCTTTTCGGGTGCGGCATTGTGTTTCTTCTTACAAATCACTTCAAGCCAGACATTTTCCTGTTGTACGAAGCGTGACCCGACCATTCCCTATTTTAAGTCATCCGCAAGATGGCGAGCCCTCACAGAAATGACGATGAGATGGGGCCCATGCCTTTCAGCGATGCCTCAGACACGTCATCAGACACATATTACACACCAGAAGGGTCTCAAAAGAAGTGGAGAATACTCATTGGATCCTTCGTGAGCTTCATTTTGTGTATGATATTTGCTTCCCAATATGGATTCAAACCTTCCGCAACGGAACAAAACAATGGCAACAATCAAACCGCGGTTAAATGGGCCGAGCTCCGTGAATTGTCCACCTTTGACGAAGTGGAAGAATCATGCGGTCCTCGTGATGAGGTCGCCAACATGACTATCTGGAATGACGCCGTCAACAAGACGGCATCTCTCATCGACGACAAGTTCACGTAAGTTACCTGGCGATTGACTGAGAAGGCGAACTTGGATTAACTAACGAACAATGCAGAATCGTCCTTCAAACTTATAGACGCCCCACCCAGCTGAACAAGACCCTCTACCATCTCACCTCAGTCGCGATGCCCTCGCTTGCCGAAATCGTCGTCGTATGGAACGATCAAATCATCATGCCACCAAAAGACTATGTGGGTAATAATAGCGTCCCTGTGCGGTTCCGAGCCTCCGAGAAGAATAGTCTCAACCAAAAGCTCCTCCCCGACCCCAAATACAAGACCCAGGGTGTTCTTCTTTCCGACGACGACTGGAACTACAACCACACCGATGTTGACTGGGCATTCCAGCACTGGAGACGTGCTGGCATGCATCGTCTCGCCGGTGCTTTTGCGCGCTGCATTGATGAGGACGAGCTAGGCGAACCAAAATACAGCATCTGCCGTGGTGGGGTGGACAAGTACCAGCTGGTTCTTACAGGTCTGGCCTTTGCGCACATGTCGTTTTTGGAGTATTACTGGTCTGAGGATCCGCTCATGCAGACCGTGAGGAAGTACGTTGACTTGAAGTTCAACTGTGAGGATATTGCTCTGAACTACGTCGCAAGTATGTTGACTTGCGAGGGGCCACTACAAGTCATAGGTCTGCGGAAGTTGGATCACCAAGCTGCCAAAGTGGGTATCAGTAGCAAGCCCGGACACATGGCAAGGCGAACTAGTTGCTTGAAGGAGTTCAACGATTATTTCAACTACAATCCACTCCACGAAGTCAATACATGGCTAAGAAGGGGAGTGTCACCTGTGGGGTAAACTATCGCATTTTAATATAAGTAAATGTATCTCTTATATACCCGGGGGTGACATTCATTTCAGATCACTAAATTACCTGAAAATCCTATCTCGACACACCAACTGACCCTGAACAACTATTAATAACTATTGCATTCATTTAAGGTGAGAGGACTGATCAGAGCCACCTCCAGGCGGACAAACTCACCCGTCAAAAGCGGTTCCTCCTTTCGCTCGTCACTCAGCAACCTGGGGGAATTCCAAAGCCAGGGATGCTATTCACACCAGTCATTCCTTTGACAAACCTGGAATAGCACGCTATTCCTTCATCCAATCCACTCAGGTCTTTGCCCATCTCTCAACCTTACACAAGCAATTCCCTCAACACCAATCACGGTTCGTGTGTACGCAGCTTCATGTTAAGCGGTGTGGCCAAGACGTCGACACGGGAATCCTATTTGTCAGTATGAAACATAGTCAGGATCACTGAGAGAGAGTAAACATGTGAAAAAGAAAATCCTTCTTCAGGCACAAGGGCCCTACTTCTTGGATATATATATTAGTGGGTCTTATAATGCCCATTTCCTCATCATTATAATGATATGATGGTAAATCTTGGAAGAAGGCAGTTAGTACAACAGAGGAATGACTTGCTTTGAGGTATACTCGCATGTACCAGGAACTTAGTCCTGCTTTGTCTCCTCAGGCTTTGTCTCCTCAGGCTTGGCCATTGCGGCCAACCTCTCTGTGACGAGAGTGGCGACGGTTTCCTATCGGACTCATGTTAGCATTAAACCTTTGGTATATTGGGATAGAAACCCTCATATGTGAGATGAGGTGTACATCAATGCACAAGGTTCAAGGTCTCCTTCACCCGCCAATGTCCTTCCATATAACTGATTCAAGTAGAACTTACCGCGATCTCGTCCTTGGGCTTAGGGGCGGCAGCGCGCTGCTGCTTCAAGAGTTCCCATTCCTATTGTAACGATTCATATCAGTATTAATCCGCCATGGTGAATTCGTATTGTGATATGTCTTACGACGGCCTTAGCAATGGCCTTCTGTGTGGTCACAATCAGCGGGTGTCAGAATAAAGAGAGAAGGAGTGTTGACTTACTTCTTTGAGGTGGGCATGATGCTGTGTAAACAAAAGCTGTTAGTATTGATCACATTGACTGTGTGGATTAAGGGGGAAGGCTTACGGCCTCCTTGTCGGCTTGTTTCTGTGAGCCAAGTATTGACCGTCAGCTATCACGATCGCAAAGCAAATGGTCAAGAAGTCAAGAGCCATAGATCTTACAGCCGCAGCGTCTAGCCAGAACTGGTGTATGTCAGCATAGGCTCTGAGCAGAAACAGGGGCAAAGGACTTACTTCGGCTTGTTGTTCTGCCTCCTAGAAAAAGAAAGGTATATTAATATCATAATAGTACCACTTTGGGGTTAAATAACTCACAGCGTAAGTGCCAGACTTGAACCAAACGGTCAGCGTATGCATCACTAAAGCTTGTTGAGGGTAAGAGATACGCACGAGTGGTTTGGGCTGGTCAAGTGTTAGTATATGTTAAGTTTAAGTAATAGATACATAGAGTACAGACCTTTGCCGCCGGGGCGGCCGCGACCTCTGATTGAGGTTGAGGTTGAGGTTGAGGTTGAGGCAAAGCCTCCTGACCCGAAGGCCAGCGCGATGGTGTCCACTAACATACGTTTAGTTTGGCAATGCAAGAAGCAAAAATGTTTGTCCTTACAGTTGAGGATGGTTGCTATACGCAGTAGGTTAGCTGATGCACTCTGGAGGATTCAGATTTGACTTACTCGGGGGGTGTATGGCCCCCCACGGCCAGCACCGGTTGCCCGGGCACGGTACCCTCCCCGATAGGGGCGACCTCGATAGTTGTTGAGCTATGCTTCTGGTTAGTTGAAATCCACCAAGTATGATGTGATGTTGAGGTTTGCTCATATAATCCGCGGGGCATCTTGGACTGATATCATAGTTGAGGGGACACTTGGTTGAGGGGAGTCACAGATTGTTGGCCACATGTACTATGTGCGAACACAGCCAAAGAGCTGACAGGACCACGATAAGGGCGATGGAGCCTTCAAGGTTGTGCGCAAAGCGTCGAACTGTGGACGATGGGGTGGTGGCCTTCGATGAGACAGTGTGTCTTGCGTCTGTTTGACATGGTCGACAAGTCCTTGACTGACAAGTGTTGATGCTGGTTTCGAGGCATCAGTGGCGGCTCGGACGCCATCAAGGTGGGAATAAAGTGGAAGACGCGGCATGATGTCGGACTGTTGGATGGAAGAGGAAACCGTGGGATATCGAAGGAGGTCGAGCGACCAAACTTTGGCGAAAAAACACATGTTGTGGGAGATAGGAGAGGAACGACGCTGGCATCTCGAAGGGGATAATGTCAAGGATAATCGTAGCTTACTTCTCCGTAGTAGCGTCCCTGTAAAGGTTAGAATCATGGTTGAAATGATATCTGGGAGTTGTACTCACGCGGTTCATTGTGATGGTTTTGGTTCTACACACACAGGCCTGTTAGTCTCTCGTTCGTGACCAGGACTGACAGTAAATGGGGATAAGACAGGTACTCACGATGTGAAAATTGGTTGAACTGCACGACAGAAACATCTATTGTCAGTGACTCCAAGAATATCTGCGCCAGACAGTAGCGTGAACGTACAAGTTTGAAAGTCAAATTGCTACAAGGACCAGGGTCAGCAATCACGTACTCCATCAGAATCAGAGGGGACATCGGCACTTACAGCGAAAGAAAACTGAAACAGCTAAAGACATAAAGCCAACAGTCAGCTTGTACTCGGCATTAACGGTATTGTGGCCATGGGAGTGAGGGAACTTACCGCAGAGTCACGAAGGGCTTGCAGGATGGAAAACAGAATCGGGCTCAGTCTGGTGTTTTTGATGTTGTCACACTACGCGCCATCACAAGCAGTAGCCCTCTTTACACCTGCCTAATACAACGGCCATTCCAGTGCTCGGGCATTTTTGTACGTCATTTTGACTGCAACACCTTTCCTTGGAAGTTGATACCTGGTACCTAAGTTAAGTAATCACGGCCAAAGTTACGAGCCCTAGATGCGCCCACCACCAAATCCAGGGGGGGTTCATGTTCCTGACGTCCTTGATCCACGCCTACCAACATCATTCATCACAACTCGCTGCCAAATAATCCTTCCCACCACTTGCTTACGCCTTAATTACTATTTATGCATACTCTAAACGATGGCAAAGATGTATCCGGCGTCCAGCACTTCGAACTCAATATCGCAGAAAATCTTATGGTTGTGGGAATTCTGGTGAGATCAAAGGAGGTTCGTTCTATTAACTGACTGCTTGCTTGAAGCCTAGGTACTTGTTCTTCTTACTAAGGATGCGCTCCTATATTTTGACTGCACATTTGAGTCAAAATCGTCATAGCTTTATTACAGGTCGCTGCCGAATACTTGCAAATTCCGTTTCGAACCTGAGACCATTTGGTATTGGGATTGTATAGGGAATTTGAAATAAATACCCGGTCATCTCCGGCTATTGACGATTTAATGTTAACTGGAATGCTTGATCTTCCTTGGGGGGAAAACCTGTTCTTGTGTGATAGCTAACTGAGCTTACTTGTTATTTGACCCTATTGCTTTGCCCTGGCTAAGAAGGAACGCGGTCTTTACTGGGGACTGACCTGGGTGACAAGATATCGGCAATATAAATTGTTCTCACTGTGACGGATATTAAATAGGGGAAGCACTGGTTTTTGCATTGTGTCGCGCTCTTATTTCAGATCTTGGATTGCCTTGTATGCCTTACTGAATGCCCTTACTTACTCCTTGGTTTGGGTTGAATAATGATTTGAGGTGGAACGGTCTTTTGGGTTTCTATTCTTAGCGAGATTTGCTTGCTAGAAATGTTCCGAGTCAATATAAATGGCATTGATGATCTATACTAAAACTTTTTGTTCGAATCCCCTGTCTTGCTCTTTTGGGTATAACGATCAGTTACTCTCCCTACTACCATATCTCTCTTTTAAGCTTGCTCTTGAATAGCCTCCTTCTCTATATATTGTCTATGGAGGGCAATCGTCCTTGGAGCTGCCCTTTGCCAGAAGCCTTGTTACTCTACCATAGGCTATGAGTATTACTCTATTGTCTTGGCTGTGAAGAGAAAAGAGGCCTACATAATCTGGTCTGGTTATGCCAAATATAAGGCTTATATGCTGGTGGATAATGCGCACTTATTTCTCTCGTCAGTCTTCTATGACGATGACGAATAGCATTACTGGCGATAAATCAAGCGGATGTCGAAGCTGTGTAAGAAAGAAGTCGACTATTACTGAAGCGAATGTCGAGTTTGTATCTGGATTTGGTGGCCAAACTGGATTTTCAGTATTCAAGTATGAGAAAGGGCACATATTTCCACATCTCAGGGGCCAGGCACCAAATCTAAGTTTGCTGACTCACCTTGATTGGAGTTTATTTTCCAGCATAAATACGCCGCTTCCCATTTTCCAACCACACAAAATTTTGACAACTTTCCCCACCGTTTCCCTAATCATTTTTACACACTGCGATACATGAATTTCATTATCAGCTGCATGATGAACACCTCTACGTTTTACCCGTTTTCTAGACTGCCTTTCGAAATCCGGCAACAGATCTGGGAAAATGCCTGTCTTCCCTGGCGCCCAGGCAGATATGGCCTGCACTACATCAAGATGGATCAGAATCGGGAACTTGCTCCTTTGGATTGCAACTGGGCAACTACCGGCCCAAGAAAAAGATCCGCCTACCTCTGGCACGCAGGCCTGTGGACGACTTGTAAAGAGTCTCGAGATATTGTCGCGAAGCATTGGTACAAGCAAGGCTGGCCTGATATCCAACAAAAAACCAAATACATGGACCTGAAAGATGCCATCGAGGTCATTTCAAACACCACCCTTGGTTACAGGTCAGGCGTCGTGCATCGGAAAATCGACTACGAACCTTGGCATCAGATTGTTGACCCTGAGCGAGATATATTCTGCATCACTGCTGAGACATGGAAGCCACTGGTACGGGACTGGAAGCCAGTTTCTCTAAAGGCCGAGGATGGTGGCGGCTGTAACATCATGTGCCCCTTGGAGAACATCGCTGTCGAATTTGACCCGTCCTGGAACTTGGTCTTGCATGAATACAGTCCATATGACCGCATCAAGAAGTACCCTCCTTCATTGTCCTTTCTAATCCGGATTCTTCTGGACCGGGCGCATAAGAAACCCTTTCCGGAAAAGGTCCTTCTTATCGACACCAACGTTCCCTGGGCAATGTCTGATCAGAAGGAAGCTGATGAGAGTGTATACTTTGATTGCGATCACGAGTATGTGCGATCGAAAGGGCCCTGGACTACTCCAGAGGATATCCCCTGGAAAAGTCCAATTTACGTGTTTTTACGGCATCTCAACCGGTTGTTGACGACAAGATTGACCAGGATCCACTACGGAGACTATGATATGGATTCGGACAATGACTTTCTTCAACTCAAAGCCACCGACTTAATTAAAATTCTCTTAAGGCGAATCAACCAAGTGAGTCGAGCTACTGTAATCGAGTATGACCGCTCTTTTCAAAGCGACAGAAGCGCCGGGACACTCGGTTGTGGGATAAGTGGTACACTTGATGGAGGGTGTTGAAGACGGACCCAAGAAGGGGGTTTGAGGCGACGGTTTTGGTCTTTTGTTTCCACAACACTGAGTATGGATTAGAATGATTACAAGATACAAATCTTAGCTCTAACTCACCAGAGTCTTGGCGGAATAATTGATGTTGAGACAATGTCTTTGGTGTTTATCGCCACAACACATGACTGATTCCGCCGTGTTGAAAATTTCCAACTCTCTGCTGTGACATGTATTGGGACGTAGATAAAAGTACCACGAATATTTAAGATTCCGATATGGGGAACCAAAAAGGTCTAAGCATCGAAACATTCCGGTCCTGGAGGAGGGGCATCGAAAGAGCGGCGACGGGGACAAAGACATCTGTGTTTAGCGCGGAAACTGCTTTATTTTGACAGTGATCGAGGTTCCAAAACAGCACCTGTGGCGAACATTGGTTTCCAGCTTCAGACATTCTTCTGGATACTGTCTAGCGTGGCTGTAGCACGGGTGCCAAAGCCAGCTCTTTACCATAACGCCTCCTGAAAAGTGGTCACGGGCAGACTGCGCCGTATTGAGGAGCATATCAGTACCAGCGCTCATGGGGATCACGTTGGAAGAAAGCTTGCATAGGTTGTCAATCAGCTTTAGGTGAGAAACTTGAACTCCAACTTTAGCCAACAGATCTGGTCAATTTACTGTTATTTCCTTAGAAATCCGCTAGCGACCAGCCCTCCCGGGGCGGCTCGGTAAGCCAAGCATCCATCATCCTGGAACTCAATTGCTGATCCTTATATGATAGCGGAATGTCTCTCATGTACGTTGACTTGTCAAGGAATTGACCAACGTTGCCATTTTGACATATGCCTGGTATTAGTCATCCACGTCTTCTCGGGCCCCTTCGGGCCAGTACGCGCCTCAGGCACAGCAGCAGCAGCAACTAGCCGCTCCGGTGGCCAAGGTATTTCAATCTTTTTTATTCTCATATGAAGAAGTCAATACTGACAATAGTGTATCCAAAGCCTCCCGTAGGTTCTCCTCACCTTCTCTCAAACCTGAATAACAGACATAGTAATGTCCATGTTGCAGAAGGGATCTCGCGAAGTAAGTTCTATCGTCTCCTGCTAGTTTTCTTTGACGCTAATCAATCTCTTCTTGTCGTAGGAAGCTGTCGAAAAAGCAGCTGTAAGTGAAACTCTTCTCTTCCTCTGTTCCAGCTATAAACTAACCACATGAAGTTTTGGAGAAAGCAGGCAACTGTGAGAAACACTCCTTTGTCTGGAAGCAAGCTTTTCGTGAAGAAGGGGCACATGGCAACATGAAAAGAAGAGGACACGTTCACGATTTCAGGAGTTTTTTCATTCTATAGGTCAGATATGGGTTTGTGGCAACCTGGCAGTGTTGAGCTGCACGCAGTCATGAGCAAAACATGTCACCAGTGATTCAGATACCCTTCTTCGCCTCCATGATGGACTCTAGATCCGACCAAATATTCCTTCCTTAGTCATTACCTTCCCCACAGCGGCAAGACATCCGCCAAACAAACACATAACACCACTGAACACCGAGACTTGAAGAAATCCGCCATATCGATCAACCAAAGCACCATTCACCGGCGGGCCGATCAAAGCCGCAAGCGATCCAATGGCCATTCCCATTCCCATATAAGTCCCATTGCTTCGAGCGTCCTTGGACACAAGTGTGAAAGCCGCCGCAACTCCCGAGATAATAGTGCCTGAAGTGAAGCCAACAGCAAGAGCATACACTACCAAGGCTGCTGTGCTCTTGGCTTCGTTCATGCAAAGGATGACGACGCCGGTGCTGAGCCCACCAAGAGAGTACATGTTGAGTCGGCCGTACCTGTCTGCAAGAATTGCAGGGATGATGCGGCCGAAGGTTGATGCGGCGTTGATGATGGCGAGAAGGTAGGACGCCAACGTGGGGTTGACGCCTCGTGAGACAGCGTAAGTCGGGATGAAGAACAATGGGGCAAACATGCCAATGAAGAGAAAGAAGAGTGATCCTATGACTAGCAAGTACAGGGGATCTTTGAAGACTCCTGGAAGAAAGAATGATGTCTTTCTGCTCGGTAAACGGGGTCGCACGGCGATGCATGAGAAAGTCATGAGGGGTATCATGACGAAGCCCATGACTCGGATGGACCACCCGAACCCGAGAGAAGAGTCGTTCAACATCTTGGAGAGCGCAATTGGGAAGACCACTCCGCCGATTGAGGACCCTGAAACGGCAATTCCAAGAGCCGCTGCCCTCTTCTTGTCGAAGTATTGAGACACGGCTGCGAAGGCGGGGATCTGAAGGAAGGCCATAGCTATGCCCATGAGAATGCCTTGAGCGAGCATGAAATGCCAATACTCGGTACACAGACTCGTCATCATAGTCGAAAACACGTATGTAACTGCGGCCGGTCGAAGAATCTACAAATCTGTTAGTTCTGATAGCCTAATGACAAGTGCGAACGTACCCAAGAGCCATAGCGATCAAACATGGGTCCACTCAAAACCCCCAGGGCAAACTGGATAAATGTTGAAATGGACCCAATCCAAGCAACTTGATCTGCAGAGTGGCCTTTAAGTTGATGGGTCATGTAATATTCCTGAAGAACACCGAAGGAGTTGGCGAAGCCAAGGCATGAGAAGAAGATGCAGGCAGCTCCGGCTGCGACGAGCCAAGCTTGTAGTCCGCCATCCGGTGCTTCATCATTGCCATTCATGTTAGTGGCGCCATCTTCCTTTTCTGAGTCCAAGGGTATGGCTGAATCCGACGATTGTACTGCATGTCTCTCGACATCCTTGTCTTTGCAAGACTCGGGTGATGACATTTTGGGGAGGAAGATTGACGAAGTTGTTTCAATGCAGGGAATAATGAACTCGGGTGTAGACTTCAATGTCTTGAAAAGCTTGGCAGACACATTCTCAGGTGCCGGCTGTTATTTTATATGGTGACCGATGTCTCAATTCAACGAGTCTCTCCTGACAAGCTGACCAATGACAGCTGCGCGGAATCGGGGTCGGACTCGGAGTTAGGGCCGAAAATCGGGGAACAGAACACCATAAGCACATCTAGCGCAGTTTTCGCTCCTTCAATTACTCAATTCTCCGCGTCTCAGCTCAATTCTCACTCACAACGCAAGCAAACACCCCTCAAACAAACCCTGCATGCAAAAATGGAACAACCGCGTCGCCGAAGAAGACCAGCTGTGTAAGCCAGGTCCCTGGGTGATGGAATATCAACTGATGAGAATCCCCCAGCTCGTGCACCCTCTGCCGCAAGCGCAAGATCCGTTGCAACCGGGAATGGCCATGTAACAATTGTATGCGTTCGCGAAGAGGCGAATGTGTCTACGTCAATCCTCATCCCGGATCTTCAAGTCAAAGTACTGCAGCACGTCAAACCACTCAAGCAATCCAACCTCTTGTCGCTGATGCTGGCGATGACTTCAATGGGGCTTCTCTGCCAACACCTGAGGATCATGTCGCGCAGTCGAGCCGAATGGCAACAGCAAGCTCTTCAACGGCTGCACCAACACCACTCAGTCAGTCATCGTCACATGAACTTGAATCCTTGAAGAATAAGATCCGACACCTGGAAGACCAACTATCAGCGACCACTGTCTCACCCTCACAATTGACGCCAGCATCTAACGTTGAAACATCGACCTCACATCTAGGCGGAACATTTCACATACATTCTCAAGGTCGACCCAGTGGTCCTCTAGCAGTACCTCGTGCTGTCTCTCACAAGACTCGATTCTTTGGGCAGAGCCATCTTTTCTGTGGTATGCCGTTGGTAAGTCACGCCCTCTCGATCTGCGGTTCCCTGCTAACTCCAACTACTTAGCTCATGGATGTCATACAAGCAACCGATCCATACTCGGCTGAAAGCTCAGATCTCATTGTGGGAGTTCAGAAGTGCAAGGCTATGGCAAGGCGCATCAAAGCGCAACGTGCACCAGAATGGCCAACGCCACTTACCACTGAACTTGTCTCCAAAGCTATCTCAGACGACCTTGTCGAGCGCTATCTGAACACCGTGGAGAAGATGTACCGTATTCTTCATGTCCCAACTTTCATGAAGAAATACGAGGCGATCTGGACTACCGATACTGAACCAGATCGCGATTTCGTCGCTCAGCTCAAATTAGTACATGCCCTGGGCGCGACAACCTACGATGATAAATTTTCTCTACGGCCATCGGCGATTCGGTGGGTATATGAAGTTCAGACGTGGATATCGGAACCAGAGTTCAAGGCCAGGCTCAATATACAGTTTGTTCAGACCAACATTCTGCTTCTCCTTGCGCGAGATAGTATCTCCATCGGAGGTGAAACTTTCTGGATCGCCTGTGGCTCATTACTCAGAATCGCTATGTCAATGGGTCTACACAGAGATCCCTCCCTGTTGCCAAAAACAACTATCCTGGTTTGCGAAATGCGAAGACGTTTGTGGAACACTATTCTCGAACTTTGCCTCCAGTCAAGTTTGCAATCTGGAGGAGCGCCCATGGTCTTGATGGACCAATTCGACGCCAAACCTCCAGGCAACTTTGACGATGATCAACTCCTGATCGAAAACTCAATCCCCCGACCTGATAATGTTTTTACGGAGATGTCTACGCCAAGAGCACTGCGAAAGAGCTTTCCAGCACGCCTGAAAGTGGCCCAGTTACTCAACGATCTCAAACCGAGCGACTGTTACCCAGAGACGTTACGCCTTGATTCTGAATTGAAGGCATCTTACAAAGAGGCGAGTCGCATGCTGAAACTTTGCCAGAAGGGCCAGGTTTCTCCATCGGATTTGGAGCTCTGCGCGGTTGACTTCATTATGCGTCGATATCTCTGCGCGCTGCATTTTCCCTACTATGGGCTCTCTTTACAGGATCCTCGTTATGCATTCTCACGACAGATGACTGTCGATACTGCATTCAAGATCTGGCCAGTAGTATCACCAGCCGCTGTCAGCGCAGATACTTCCGAGGGCAGAAAACAGTTTGCGAGGTTCATAAATTGCACTGTTGGATTCTTTCGCATCGCAGCATGGCAATCCAGTATGATATTAATGCTCGAACTGAGGAATGAAGCTCGTGAGGACGATGGTTTATCGCCCTTGCCGTGTCGGCAAGACTTAGTCAATGTAATGGACGATTCTAGGTTGTGGAACGTGATGTGCATCGAAGCGGGTGAGACTAACATGAAGGGACACCTTGTCTACTCTATGTTGATAGCGCAGATTAAAGGAATTATGCGTCGATTACCAGAGACGGAGGTTGTTGAGGGCATGGTGAAAGCTGGTGAAGAGGCCGGCCGAGAGTCGTTGGCGATATATGAGTCTCTTCTTGCTCAGTTGCAGCCTGAAGGGGTAGAACCTCAAGAGTTACCAGAAATGAATTTCACGTTTGGCGAAAGCTGGGATTTCACGGTTAGTGCGATTTCTTGAGTTGGCGGTTGATACTAATGATGTACAGATGGTTGATAGTTTTCTTGATGGTGGAGCGGCGGACCCGATGTCATGGCTTTTTTGAGCTTGTTGAGGTCGAACGAGGCGCAAAAGAGTCAAGCGACTTGATGAATATACGATGGACCACATTCTTTGCTTTGATTATCGCTTTCAGACTGGGGTTGTCTGAAGACGATGGGCTAGTCATGTTTCGAATGGTCGCATTATAGTACAGAAAGATCACCTGAGCAATCAGAAATCATGCACATATTAATATGTCAAATGTTTGCTGTTTGCAGAATATTATGTAGGACAGAAGCGAGTGATCTATAATCTATACCGGGTTTCACTACATGGCCGTCCCAACTGTGACCTGGTCCAACGGCCTAATCAGAAGCCAAACCACCTTTCGTACTCCTTCCTCTTCTTTATCATCCTTTTTTCGATCCTTATAGACCTTGCCCATCTCTTTAGTGTATTCCTTCTCGCACTTTTCCCTTTCTTTATCCAACTTCTTCAACTCCCTCTCCAACTTTCGTTGATCTCTTGCATGTTTCTTATGCACCTTGATAGTTTCTTCCTCAATCTTCCTCATCTCCTTGTCGTAGTCCTCTTCTGCCTTTCTCACATCCTTGGTCCAGTCTTCGTACACCTTTATTCGATCTTTACTTATCTTCTTCTCCTCTTTCTTGCGCTGCCGTTCGCTAGTCGCAGCATGCATCTTGCTCATGAAGTTATCGGGAACATGTAAATCGGGCAATGGTGTGAGGTCCAATGGAGCGATCCACGATTCAAGTGCCTGAAGCTTGCGTTGCTGTGCGCTCATCGAAGACGGATCCAAAGCGTCGTCCAAGGGCCTCAAAATGACTGCATTCTTCTCAATCTTTCCCTCGCTATTGAGGATAGGTATCTTGGCATAGCGCGCAATTACATCCAGTTTTGCAAACTCCAGCTTCAACCCTCTGGGCATGAATATCTCTTTGTTTGCTTGGCGGATACAGAGCTCGCTCCGAGACTTGCTAATAGCGTATGTTGATAGATTTGCGGCCGCATTTACAGAGCCACCGACAATTTGGGCGGTATGTAATGGTACCATTGAAACGATATTGCCAGCGAGTCCCAAGATCTGTACAGGTGGGCTTGCAACGATTGAGCGATTGAGATCGTCAAGGAATCTGAGGAATACCTCCCGGGGTAAATTGTAGCTCTCGAGTATAGGTGGAAAGGCCCGTAAAAAGGGAGAGCCGAGTTTTGAGCTGGTTGCAGGAATGGCGATGGGCTTCGAAGGCGGGAGTGAAGTATCCTGATCAATTGTAGGAACGGAGAACATATGAGGCTGTGTCTGCGCCGAGCCTGTTGGATTCGACGTTGTTGTTGTAGGGCGGTCCATTGGCCAGCTTTGTTATTGGGTATAAACATCGCGTTGTTGAAGATGTTCTTGAGCGGACGGAGAGTGCGAATACAGGCTACTATATGGCGGCGGCGCCGCAGAGTAGGAGACCTCCGGGTCTGTGGATGAAGTATCAAATCCCATGACTTAAAGATATACTGAATAAAGTGTGAGTATCTTACTGAAATGCCAAACCCATGCCTTACCTTTATATCTGAACTTGGGAGGCCTGATAAGAAGTTAGTGATTCGAATCGATGCGAGCTAGAGCGTAAGTAGTTAGTCATTCGAGCAGCTAGCATTCAAAGCTAAGCGGGCTACTTCCGTCCGATTGGTTGTTGTCGAGTCGCTAAGTGATCACCTCGCGCTCCAGTCCCTAAAAGGGTATCGAAAGAAGGACGATCATTTGTCTGGGATAGATTCTGAAATACCATTTGCATTCAAGATCCTCCACGACAGCAGAACACCGTGGCTGTATGGAGAAACTCGGCATTTTCGGCACAAAATCACTGGGTATGAAGATGGCTGTGCAGCAAGACGTAGACTTAGATGATGTTTCAATTCTCATCTGTTTCACAAGTGCTTCCACGCATGTTCTCCACTTCAATACAGTACAGGACGTACGTTGTGTTTGAGGCGGGATTAGTACTAACATGAGAGTTAGGGTGCAAGTACTAACACGCGCAAATTACCTGTCTAGATACCCATAATTCTAACTGATACGCTAACTGCACTCAAGGCCTCTTCATGGTAGTAGCCAATCAATTTTTCCCTCGGTTATCCTTATATACGTTGTTATACTGTTGGTGACGTTTCTGGTAAAGTCATGTAGAGAATAGCATGTGCAATAAATTTCCCGAGGGATTGAAAAGCTGTGATATTGCTATCTGTGGATCCACTACCCTAAAGCTCAATATCAGACTTAGACTTCCTTTCCTTGTGCAGCCCAGTAAGAGTGTAGTTCTGGCTCAGGTACATAACTTCCTCGTCATTCTGGTCCTTGAAGATAGCCTGGAAGTAGAACAACGGCTCTTTAGCTAGAATATCGGCATATTTGTCCAGCATGCCATGGAAGACGTTGCCGAATTTATGCGTATATTGGTGGTCGGAGAGATAAACGTCATCCACCATCTGACTAATATCAGACTCAAGAATAATGGATTCGTCAGGCTCGCAATGCCAACGGAAATCGAACTTTGGCGAGAGGTTATCGGGAATACCGCCATTCCAAGTAATGGTCCATTCTTCGTTGACGTCGAGGGCCTTGGAGGGATCAGGGCCGGTGAATTCGAAGGCTTGAGCCGCGGGGAGGGCTGCCAGAAGAGCAGTAAAGAGGTTCTTGGACTGCATTTTGAGCGATGGTTGAATTGTAGTGAAGCTGTTGTGCCTTGCGATTGTAATGAGTGATGATGATAAGTTAATAGCCGGGAACAAGTGATCTTAAATACTCTCAGAAATTTTAACATTGACAAGTGCAAACGCAAGCTCTTTGCATTTCAGTTACATATCACAGCATTGCCTCGGTCATTACCTCTTCTGGAGAGTAGCGGAGGAGTTAAATGCCTGGAAGGAATGCAGGAGGCTGAAGTCTAGGGGGTCATAGCGGTCCAGGGTGATGAAATAAATTGAGCATTTGACGTGGCGACACTGACTCTTGACGTTCCACTTAATCTGTCCAGATTTGCCGCGCATTTCTGATCTTTTGTGCCCCTCAATTGTCGGGCCACAAAAAAAAGTTGTTGATTGGCTGCTGTCTGTTGTTTACGTGGTCTTGTGCGTGATACTGCTTAGTTTATGGCTGTGCATGATTCAATTGCATCGTGGGCCCTGTGATTCGGAATTCCGTGCTTGGCCTTTTGATAAGTCATTGGCGATCATTGAGATCAGTGCCTGAGTGCCTGACTTGGTTGCCTTAGTTTTGTGCTTACTCCGAAGCGCGGCATGGAACGGACACAATCTTCCGCTAAACCTGTTAGGCCTGCTTCAGATGGGCCGGGGTGAAGTGAGCAACCCCTTTAGAAATGGGCATCCCCAGCGAGAGCCAGCAAAATACGTCTCATCTCAGCCAATTAGAGCCTCTATGCTCCTTTCAAAGGGGTACTCACTTCACCCCGTTTCTATCTTACTTGCTTCCCCCCCCTCTGCCCCGACC
>JABCJY010000355.1:0-29341 GCA_013184415.1 Fusarium concolor | reverse complement strand
CCCCCACCCCCAGAGCTTCTTATCTCGCATCCCCTAGTTGCGTTGGTGAAGCTTATGGCTTGATGGCAGCCCCTATTTCCCCTGGCCTCGAAGGCTTGAGCCCAAGGTCCGACGCTATGAGCATCCCGTCCACAGATAATGTCGTGTACGGGGAAGCATCAGTAGTGGACATGAGATCTCCAGGTCGCAGCCCAACTCTAACACGGATTAAGTCTCTGGATAGAGTTTACTCTTGCACTCCTAAGTATCGGGATATTTGTGTTTCTGTAGCTGCCACAGGAATTACACCGCAATCAGGCTGTGACCTAGCATTGGGATCGCCTGCAGCCCATCGACAATCTCATATGATGACCACAAGCTCCCAGGAGAACGCATCCATCAGAAGCAGCTTTACGGAGGGGCCCAGGACTGTTATTGTCAAGACTCATCTCCCCATCATCAAAGTGGCTCCAGTTCCTTTAGAGAAGAAGCGTAAGCCTGCACGGGCATCGTATGTGGACAGAGGCACTGATGCCGAGAAAATTTCCGAACCAAAAGAGGCTTTCCAACCTGTTCTGCCATTCATGGAAGATCTTGTCGTATACTTTAGAGAAGAGGTGCCTGATTGTCAACTTAACTCTGTCATTCGTGGACTCAGGGTTGGACAGTTTCCCATTTCCATTCAATCACCTACTTCTGAAACCGATGAGGGCAACGCATTGGTTCCAGGAACACCTGAGTCCAATGTTATCGCAGACGTGTTCTGCGAGGACAATCAATACCAAGAATCATCTGTTGCAGATCAATCTGGCTATTTGGAGGAATACGATCCCTTCGCTTACAACCAACCTACCTTGCCCAAGAAGCCCCTTCCTAGTGTGCCCAAGCTCAAAGTTGCACGACCCCCGACTCCTGTTCAAACTCCTCCGCCCCTGGTTTCGGATCTTGACAACAAGTTCCACGACCTTCAAATCAATAGCCAAGAAACAGCTATTACAGTACAGAATTCATTACGCTCAGTTCTCCAGGAACATTTCCCTCCTGAGACCCAAGGTTACCGACAGTTTCAGTTTCCCCTCTTGCCCGAACTGGAAGGGTTGTGGAAGCCAGTCTTCTGTGATAACGAGACCAACAGCAATCGTGGATCTTGTCATAGAATTGACCAGATCATTGCTATTGGGGCTCAACGTGGCGTGAAGCGGGACTATGCTTGCGCCATTGCAGGGCAGCTTGAGAAGTTGGGGACGAAATGCAACGGTATGAGCCGAAGCGGACGACTGGATTTCAGGTATGTAGCTGGTTCTACTATATTATCGATATTCGAAACTCACAATTCACAGGTACCTTCTTGTCAACGCCATGCAGGCCTACACAGCACTTCCTTTGGCCAGCCAGGCCAAAGATAACCCCTTTGCCAATTCGTTTCTTCTAGCGACGCTCATTATCCCACACCTTGAAACATATCTTGCACTTCACGCAGAAGTGAGGTATCTTCTCCTTGAGTACCCACCTGAACATCTCTCTACAGTGTTGGCTCTTCAAAAACTCATCGGAGTGGAGTTGATGAAGGTAGCTCAAATCGTTGATACCAGCAGCAAGAGCATGCCCTTCACTCACCTGCGTGGAAACTCCATCACCGGTCCAGACCAAGGACCTGTAGGACGTTTTGGAAAGACTTTCCCTCCAAACTCTGGCTCTGGCTATGGCGTTGAAGTATCTAAAGCCAATTTCCTTCTCACGTCAACTGCAACCGAGGAAGAAATCGCAACTTTCATTGCTACTATTGCGAGAATTCTGTCTAATACTTCTGACTTCTATGCCCCCCACGAGCTTCCGAAGAAGTCGTCCCCAAAGAAGTCTTCCCCAAAGAAGTCTAAGCCGCCATCCATCACTGGAACGTTCTCTCCATTCCCACGCGTGCCATCAGGAACTCATAGTCCACCTATGTCACCGACACTTGGTACGATGGGGGCTTCGCTTTCAGGGCCGCCACCGGTTCCACCAGTTCCGAGTCGACCTCCCTCCATTGCTGAGACGGTGAAGACAGTAAAGTCATACAGAAGCAAACACAGTCCATCCCACTCAAAGCGAAAGCCATCAGCAGCTGATGCTCGATCGATCCTTACCATGTACGCTGACGACAGTGACTGGGATCAAGAAGACCGGCGAATTATGCCACTCCTGGAGGACAAGGCAGAGAGGCGCAAAGGCAACAGTCACAAGGCCCTCAAGTTTCTCGGCCTGTCATGATGCCAAAATGAACAACTATTTGAAGCCATATGGACTATGGCTGTGATGATGTGATGATCTCGCCGGAAATGGCATTTTCTTTTTGTTATTAATCGTTGGGATCTCGGGGGTTTCCAAGGGGGCTGGAAAGGACAAAAGTCATGATTCTTGTTGTGAATAGAGTAATGTATGCCAACAGTTTAATACCATTTGATATCCGGTGGATGGATCTCAGAAGTCATGAATGAAATACAAATTGTAGATTATTCTTCCTATTAATTGTTCAGTAATTGAAGGAATATGGATAGTCCGTCAAGCTCAGCTTAGACACTGCTGTTGTCCTCATTACCCAACCTGCCCTGACCCAAGCTTCCATCAATATCTACACCGGCTTGCCTCTGAGCCTTGATATCCGCTCTTGCCTCAGCCTGCTCAGCCTTTTTCCTAAGGTAGTCATGGCATTAGCTTCCATTATATCACCACTACTAAGTCAGAAGCACAAACAAACCTTTCGATATCGGAGGCAAAGTCTTCAATCTGGATATCGTCTTTGCGTGGCTTGTCTCAGCTACTTGCGCCCTTTACTGCATCGGCGACTTTGCCTTCTGCGAGGGTAGCTAGTTGCTCTGCGTCTTCGTTTTCGTTTTGAAGAGGAGTTTCCCCTTGCTTGGATACTTGGTTTTCGACGCTGGCCATTTTGAAGGATTTGCAGTTCACTGACAAAGGGACGAATTGATTATTGTATATGGGTTTATGTGAGTAGACAGAGAATTATCATGAGAAGTTGTTATGTTGAAAGTGTGTTTGTTTGCAGAATGACATCAGGCTCTGAGTGATATGTCTATGACGTACATCGACTTGTTTATCACCGGCAGCAGAAGATCTTCGTGCATGCAGTATGTGTAGCATAGATTAGGCACTTGAGCCTTATCTTTGTTTTCTTACATAAGTGGTTTATAAAGTCTGAAGAATTGATACTTGCTCTATATGTGATTATTGCTTGATGAAATGACCTCTGATCGGTCTGATATATGACTATATGATGCAACCAGTGGTCAGAGGCATTGAGAATGGAGGTTATGTGCATGATAATAATTGTTATCCTGAGTTTCAATCAGTCTAACTGAGACCTGGTCAGTGTAGATTGTGCAGTGCTATTCAAACATGAATCAGCATGGAGAGTTAAGGTTCTCTCAAGTCTCACGGGGCAAAAGCGAGTTCTACCAAGTAGGATGAGTACTTCAGTTCTTACAACTTAGTCCTGGTTTATATGACCATCTTAAGCACAGTCTATCACCCAGATTGTTTAAAAAAAAGGAATATTCCGCCTTTATTAAGAATAACCCTTTCTCGTATACACTAAAATCGATCTCAGGTACCAAAAAACGAAGAAAAAAAAAAAAAGACCACAGGCGAACCAGGATGGTAAAATGGAAGAAACAACATAACAATCGATATCAGAACCCAAGCAAGAGACGACGATTAGCGCAACTTTCTCCCACAGCTCTCGACGCTTCAAGAAGCTACAGAGAACGGAGGGCCAGGATCGCGAATTGCCGGAGAGAAAACGAGTGCGCAGATAGTGTGATTCCCAGCGAATGACTTGACTGGTGGATTGAAAAGAACAAGAACCGACGAATGACTCCCGATACTTGAATTTCGCAAATGGAAAGACAGCAAGCATGGGAGGAAAGAGAAAATACAGCCTGCGCACGCGCAAAAACCCTCCAAAGCCATCCGCCATCGAAAAACAAAATCTGCCTTCATATCTGTCGTCTTGCCCTTTTGCTCCCTCCCCAGAACCTATCAATCCCCCTCTCTGTCCATTTCCACCGCCGAATAGCAATGGAAGGGTTCGTGAATGACGTTCAGACGAATAGAAAGAGCCGTTGTTCCAGATGCCAAGGCGGTAAGAAATGTCGTGATTTGCGGAAAAGAAAGGCAAAATCCAAGTGGTCATGATCTGGTCTATACGCAGAAACGGGGAGAGAGTAAAGGGAAGAAGGAAACATCGTGATTGAACCCGTCTGATCGTGTCCCTGGCATGCTGTTCATTTGTCCCGACCGTACTCCGTCATCCTGCTTCGCCGAGAAAAATGAGAGCGTTAATGCATTTAGCAGCAGCCGTTGTTGGAGGACGATCCAACGCCCTGGCCTTGACCGACTTGCACGCTGGGCTTGGTGTTGTTGGCTGTTGTGGTACCCATGCGCTCCTTGATCTGGCGGGCCATGGTCAGGAAAGCCTGCTCGACGTTGCTGGCGTTCTTGGCGGAGGTCTCGAGGAAAGGAATACCCAGGCTGTCGGCAAACTCCTACATAGTTGTGTCAGCCATGGTGCTGCTGTGGATAGTTGTCGCAGCCGAGGGAGATTTTTTTTTTTTGACGACAGGGGCATTGGGTGTTCAGGCGCTTAGATGCATGTGATGGGCGCTCCGCCAGGCTGCAACATTCCCTGTACCAGAATAAATATAAGAAACTTACCTTGGCTACGCTGTACTCAACGACCTTCTTGTCTGACATATCGCTCTTGTTGCCGACCAGTAGCTTGTTGACACCCTCGGTGGCGTAACGGTCAATCTCCTGGAGCCATTGCTTGACGTTGTTGAATGAGTCCATGTCGGTAACATCGTAGACGACGCAGATGCCGTGGGCACCACGGTAGTAGGAAGAGGTGATGGTTCGGAAACGCTCTTGACCGGCGGTATCCCACTTGAGGACGTGTTAGCATATCGATAACATGGCTGCGCGGTGGGGGCCACGTACAATCTGAAGCTTGACAGTCTTGCCATCGAGCTCTATTGTTCGGATTTTCTGCCTCGTGTTAGACGGTACGCCAGGGAAAGTATGGATATTGGTTGAGGGTAACGCACGAAGTCGACACCAATGGTAGAGATGTAGGACTCGGTGTAGGTGTCATCGGCGAATCGCAGAAGCAGGCAAGACTTTCCAACACCGGAATCTCCGATGAGGAGGAGCTTGAAGAGATAATCGTATCTGGGGACTTCGTGTCAGATCAAAAATTATCACAGGATCGCATCTCGAAGGTGGAAGTAAAAGGGGATCGCTTGAAAACAAGTCGGCGATGAGGGGTTTCAACTCTAGAGAGATAGTCAGCATGGGGCATAGTTCCATCAGGAGGTTATCGCAAAGGAGGCGGAGAGTGGCGTACTACTCGGGGTTCATATTGGCGGTTGCTCCTTAGGTCGCAGCAAGACGAGAATGTAATGCGAAAGTGGTGAGGGCGGCAAAGATGGAGTTGCCGTGTGCGATGGAATGAGGAGTTGCAGATGGGAGATCTGATGGGAGAGAAAGATTAAGGAAGTTGAGAATGAATGCAGAGGCTCAAGGTACGTCAGGGAAGAAACGTAACGCCAGGCAACGCCAGCACCGCCCGAGAGAGGGAGGGAATGGATGGGGCAGCTGACAGTACACATCACGTGATCCGTAAAAGAACAAAGAGTCAATGTGACTGTACCTTAAGAGCATTAACGTGTAGCAAACAGATGGGAAAATGAAACAAACCGTAATAAAAACCAGTAACAAGGTTGGTTCGTAGTTTTAATTTTATTTACAGGGTTAATCTCGTGGATAATGATTGTCCTCATGCATAAAAGTGAAGATATCATGGGGTCCTTTACCGATATAACACTATCGCTTGTGATAGGAGTCAAGTTGACGTAGGACTATATCCCAAACCGGACCAGCCTCAACTAACGCTCCAGTAACAAATGGACAACAAGGCTATTATCGTATATACTTTAGTTGGAATTACAAACATGGGAATGAAAATGCATCATTACTTCGTCGAAATACCATATTGGTTTGCTCTCTGTTGGGTATCTAGATATGCAGGTACCCAGTTATTCTTTATCACAAGGCAGTTGATAAACCAAACTGACTTCCGCCGTCATTCACATGATTCAAGTAACTTGGCACGTCACAAGTTATACTTGGTACTGTGCAGTCCACCCCTTCTTGATTAAGGCATCATCAACAACAAACGCATGATTTACGGCAGTGAATTTACGGTAATTACAGCAAATAACATCATCTGTGAATCTGCGTATTTGTTCCCGCCTCACTTCACCCATTCTCTCCAGATTCCCATCCCCATCCCTCATTCACTATCTAATCTCTCCCGTCACAACGGACGAGACCCGCCCCGCCACATCCCGCTCCGCTGTCAAGCTATGCCTTGCGGCCGCCCGTGGAGCCCTGAAGCCTCTGACCAATGAAACTCATCATTTCCAAATCATGTCGCTTTCCTTATGTTTTACTGCTGCAAGGTACCTCCGAATCTACCCATCGCAGAAAAAGTCCAAAAGTGGACATACCTTGATGCAGTAGCATAGGTGCTTGCAAGCCATCCATCGGCAACACTTCACTACCACTATCTCTGAATTATTATTGAGTCTACCTATTGAAGTGAACTCGGCTTCTTCTCTCAAACTCCACTCTTGATCCATGAATCTTCCCATCCTACTGCGGTGACCCCCCAATGGCCGCGCCCATCCGATCCAGTCTATGCCGCCCCGGCCGGACCTCTGTTGCCTCTATTCGCAGTCTCTCCAGCGCTCGCCCGGTAAAGGCCCAGGTTCAGCCCATTACTGTTCGGGAGGCCAATGCTCCTCTCCCACCTTCCGATGCCACCTTGCTTGGGGATTATATAAGGCGAGGCGCCTTATCCAGAACTTATTTTGATGCGACAGGCGTGCGATGGGTTAGGTCTGGCGATGACGGACAAAAGGACCCCAACAAGGCAAAGTTAGGCAAAAGTACGTCACTAAGAGAACACTCCCATGCTTCACAGGAACATGATACTAACTCGCTATAGCTCTACGGGTTCTACAAGAACGATTACCGA
Source organism: Fusarium concolor (assembly GCA_013184415.1). NCBI lineage: Eukaryota > Fungi > Ascomycota > Sordariomycetes > Hypocreales > Nectriaceae > Fusarium > Fusarium concolor. The sequence continues at coordinate 22,269 of JABCJY010000355.1, read as the reverse complement.
CGCTTTTACTACATCCTCTCCCTCACGACATTCTTGCGCCCAACATCGCCCTCCATCTCTTCCCATCGACGCATCCTCACCTACCGACCGTCTCTGGCCGCGTCGCCTATAATGCCGCCCTCTGGACCTCCCCTCTAGCTTGGAACCGCGTCCCCATCCTTGGCAACGTTTGTATCGAGGTTCTCGCAGAGCGCATGACAACCGAGCCCCTCACATTCTTACCCCGCCGTGCTGGGGCTATACCTGAACAACTCGTTGTCCGCTGGTGTGAGAAGCGAAAAGGCTCAGACAGTTCGGCAAACCGAGGCGTAATTGCGCGTTCCCTGCCGTTTGGTCGTGGGGTAGATCCGGACAAGGCCTTCACGGGCCTGTTTGTCTTCGACTTCGATGCTGAGGGACGAATTCTAAGTCACACGATTGAACAGGCACAAGCCGGCGGAGATTGGGAAGCAGGCGTTGGCGCAAAGGTTGTTGGTATTACTGATTGGCTTCTTGGAGGTTACAAAAACCCTGGGGATCCTATACCAATGTTCGAGCGAGTGCGAAGACGCCGATCTATCTAGACCCTCACGACAAGTGTGAAAGAGGATGGTATGGCCCTGAGGGGTATATTCTTTTAAAAACGAAAGCGGTTTATCGAGGGGTATGGCATTATGAGAGGCGTTTTTGGTTGCATGCTGATTGCATTACCGGCCGGTTTGGACTGGTTTGAGTCTTTATCCAGAAGACGGTGTACAACAATGAGCCACAAGACTCCACACACATTCAGCCTTTGTATAGCTTTGTAAATTAGCCATAAAAGCTCATTTTTAGACGATACATGGCATCGAGACAGATTGATCGAGTGGTCTGAACCGAACTTCACAGTGACTTTGTCTAGACTAACTCAGGATTAATGGACCCAAGCCCATGGATATGGATATGTATTTGTAGACATAATGGGTTATGAGTTCAATGTTAGTTGGTTAACTTAATTCACCCAATCATGACTTGCGTGTATGTTAAGAGTTGCAGCCACTATGGATATGTGAATGGGGCACGGTAAACTCAAATATGAAGCAGTCTTCCAAGCACATATAATAAAGTATCAAGCTTCAAAGGTCCATCCATCCCATGAGGTTCACGCGCGCTTCTTACCTTAAAAATCGTCACAAACTGGAACATCCAGTGAAGAACCTTTGAGTAATTGGTAACCGTTTGTAAATGAGCATTTTGAAGTCCATTATAAAGACACATGCCGCACACCTGCGTTCTCGAGACATTCTTTGTAGCGTCGTGAAGTTCATGTATTCATGCGCGCTATCCGCCTCTAACCCACTTATCGAGGCTTTTTAATGTAAAAGAGCCAGTTCTCTCGAATTGACATCTCCTATCGACGGTATATGGGCATTTCACAATATTCTGCCCAAGTGACCATCAGCCAGAGCACCACTTTAAAGCACCCGGCAACCTGAACCTGTTTCCAGGCCTTTAATATGAGATAATAGCCAAACGTCGTCTACAGCACGATCTCGCCAATGTTCTCCCCTTCAAAGCCTTGCTTCGCGAGCTTCTTAACGCGTGCTTTCTCCCTCGCTTTGTCAACGGCCTTCTTCTCCTCTGCAAGCTTCTTGACAACGTCTAACTCGGCGAGTTCAAAACCAGGGGGCGGGTCGTCGTCCCTGTCGAGGTCGATTTCGCCAAGGAGGAGCACGTTTTCACCTCGGACGAGGAATATGCCGTGATTTATATCCGCGTACAGTCCTGTTGGTCGATCGCTACCTGCTGACTCGAGTGAGGGCGCAAAGATACGTTCGACGGTGGATTGGAGGACGAGGTTGGCTGGTCAAAGTCAGAAAGGGATGTGTTCCTGAGATTGTGTCGCCCTAGAACCCACCAAATTGATCCCAGCTTCTTAGTACACCGATAAGTTTTCTCCCATCGCGCAAAGCGACCATGAGCTTCTCTGCAATTATACAGTCAGCACACGATCCTTCCCTCTCCCTTATTTCGAGTCCAGCGCTTGTCATGACCTGGAAACAAGAATGAACTGGTTACGGCGGAGTCGTACTGTCTGTGAGGTCCAGAAGCTGCGCAGCAGTAGTGAACATCTGCGGCGGCAGCTGAGGGAGTGGTTGCGGCGCACCGCGGCCCTGTGGAGGGGCATCGGAGATGGTTAGGTTCTCCATGATATCGTGATGGAGGAGGGTTCGTGGTGTTGAGAGATCTGTGGTAAGATAGGTGTAAAGTCTATGAATCCATGGAGATTTATTTTTCTAGGCTCATGAAATGAACATAGCGGGAAAGAGTATCCGTCGATCAAGTGGTAAGATGTTGTTTAGGTCGTTGCTGCTTTGACGTTGATCCAAGGTGTTGCGGATCCCATTGCGGCAAAACAGCGCTACAACGATAGGGAACATATAGCTGCATATCGCTATAAGAAGCAGAATTTACCAAAACATGTCATCAATTCTTTGACTGACTTCAATGCGGGGCATGGAGGGGCAAGCATCTCATCTTGGCGGGGCAGAAAACGAATGGTCCTGTAGGGAACAAGCAAGAATTAAGCATCCATGACAAGTGCTTGGCCGCAGTTTCTTAGTGGACGAAGCTGCTGCAACAGTGACTTGGTGTGCGTCATTATATGCCATTCGGCAAAGGGTTCTTTTCTTCTTTTTTTTTTATGTCTCATGAGGAATTTGGTGATCGTCTCACAGCCATTGCATCGCATCGCATCGCATCAGTCAACAAACCAAGCAACCCCCAGCTTCAAGTTGTTTAGATGCATGCGTGCGCTCAAGCGAGAGAATTCGCCAAGTCTGTCTATTCAACTCCACCATAACCAGGCGAGTTACTAAGATTCCGTCCCTTTCTAGCGGGTGAACTTGTGCGCATATTTGCCTCCCTGTCGTGCCGGTCTTCGGGCAAGACAGACCCCGATGAAAAAGCAAGAATCCGAGGGCAGCCAACCTTTTGTGATGTTTTTTCCCGGTCCTGTCCATGAGTTACAATCAGATAACCCTCTGATCTTAATGCTTGCACCTTAATATGCCGCCCAGGTATCCTGTTCCGTCCGAATTCTTAGTTGTGTAAAAAACGATACTCTATCATATTCCAGCCTAAACGCCTTTGGATGGATGCATATAGTGGTCTCTGTATAGAGAACTGAAAACAAAGAGAAGATAGAAGAATAGAGCGTCACGTCTCAGCCCATCTTCAGTGTCTGAGACAAGCATTCGTCTTTCCTCTCATGGCAATAACATGAAAAGCACTTGGTGGAGGTGGCGGGGCACCACATATCCATTTGACGGCCATGGCACATTCCCTTTGTTAGGGTTGAATGGGAAGCCGTTCGAGGATGGGGATTGGCCGCCTCAAAGACCATAAGAGTGCCTGAGAGGAAGCCCTGTGAGGCTATAGACGATTCACAGTAGACCGTTGTAAGGCCTCCTGGAGCTCTGGTCTTGTTGACAATGCCTCCCACGCCTGTGTGAAGGTGAACCACTGACGTTCTCGCTTGTGGGATTCAGGCCAGTCGTCATACTCCCCGGTGACGGTGCCCTCGAAGAAGTGGTATCTTGACCGATCTTTTGACGATTTGGGCGCACGCTTCTCATCGATGTCGCCAAGATCGTAGGTGATCTGAACAGTAATACCAGCTTCTTCCCAGGCCTCTCGTTCGGCGGCCTCCTGGCAAGTCTCGTCAGACTCCCAGCCGCCCTTGGGTAATACCCAGCCTTTGCGCCGGGTGGACTGAATCAACAGCACATAATTTTGATCGGGAGTGAGGGGCACGATGCCAGCGACGAGACGTTCACCCTTAGTGTTGTAACCTATTGGAAAAAGAAAATGTCAGTGGGGACGGTCTTGAGGGCATCGACTGAGTGATGTGGGAGGCCAAAAAATAACCAGTTGCTCAGATGTTGGTGGAAATCTTGGCTGCATCATCACACCATAAAAATGAGCAACTAGTAGAACTATGGTATAGAAGACCATGTCAAGAACACCGCAAATGGTCAGGGAGTAAAGAGTGCCGAAATAAACACTTTCAACCGGGAGATATCGTATTGCGCATCAGGTAAAGACTCACGTTGCTTGCTTCTACCCACTCGTGACTCCATCGAACGGCCACCGCCCGAGTCGCCGGAGGCAGAACTCGACATCTTGGTGGTAAGTCGGAGCGGCGAGTGACAGGAATTGGGAGGAATATCGGGGGATTTTGTCGGGTGAGATCAAAAACAGAGAGGTTCGCAGATCTCTAAAAGCGATGATGCAGGCACGAAAGCTTCAAGGTCCTCGGAGGTAGCGGAGTAGAGCGGATGTTCACCCCTGGGTCGAGAAAGAGAGAACCTGCGATGGGCGGGTGGGTGGCTTTCAAAGAGCCTTGAGAGGCATCATTGTTAGACAGTGAGTAATTGGTAAGGTCTGGTGATTAAGGGAGGAAGAAATCAAGGACAGAAATGGCCGTGGCCTGCGCCAGAAGGTGCTGGTGCTTTGTTTTTGGTCGGGGAGAGCCCAGACGCTCCAAGGAGCTGGGCTGGCGATGTGATATAAACTGCGAGATGATGGAGGTGTGGGCGCGCATGCGCAAAACGTCCCAAGTTTAGCTCAAAGGGGCAGCGGGCGACTCGGCGGATCTCTCTCACTCTGGCGGAACCCGCAGAGTACGTACTATAGCACTGTACGTAGCTACTGAGTTGAGAGTGCAGCGAGGAGTTGTTGGGGGCGTGTAGGTACCGGAAGCACTGGGCACTCGGCGGACAAGCCTCCTTGAAGGCTAGTGACAGCAGACAGGGACTGGACGCGGAGGTGAAAGTTGGATCCTCGCTTGCCTGGGACGGAGTATGCGCAGCGTGTCAGAGGTACTGTACAGCACTGTGATGTAGTGCTTGCAGTGGGCTTAAGGCCTAGACTGCCCGACGAAACGGTACGGTAGTCCAGCAGCTTTTCGCTTCCTTAAAGAGGATGAATTGCGGGCGGTGGCACCCTGTAACAGACAGTAGTGAGTTGCTGGAGAGCGGAGTGTGGAACCGAGGGCTTTCGCTGGGTCAACCAAGTCAACCAATGCGCGGCAAACTTTGATGAGAAATGGGGATAGATTCTGAGAAGTTCCCCTTGTTTAGCTCGCGGTGTAACAATGTTGACTGACTGATAGCTGACCGTGACATTGATAGTCAAAAGAGAAGAGGCTTGTTTCGAGTTATTGGAAGTCCCACGCCAATGTCTTTCCAGTGAAAGCTGAAATACAGGCGCTTACGCCGAAGAGAGGAAATGGGATCGATCGGTGACGAAATTATGGACAGGGTGCCCAGCTGTCAAATTATTGGTAAGAAAGTTTCTTTAGAAGCCAGCCTTTTCGTTGTGAATACTGTACCTACTTAGTAGATAAGAGAGTTTGCCGAACTGAAGCTGAACCGTGCAGGGTAGGTATGTGCTTTCTAGTGATAATGCAAGTGGAGGTCGAGAGTGTATGGCGACAATCACTAATATAGAGACTGCAGACTTGTTGGAGAAGAAACCGAGCGAGTTGACTAAATCTAAAAGATTGTAGGTTGGGCTCAATGGCTTGGTATGCTCACGAGTAAGGAAGGTAAGGTAGAAAGGAACTTGACAACAGGTCATAGAAAGAACAAAGCTGAGATGATTTGCCGTATAGGTAATTTTAAAACCACCTCATGTCTCGCACCATTCGACTAACAAAGGGAACCAAATCTTTTTACCACGACAGGGTCTGTTGGTTTTTATACTTGGGCTCATCTCGATTGATATGCAGTTCTCTATAGTTCTGGTACATAGATGCCCAAATTAGACCAGCACAAGTCTAAAAAGCTTCTTCTGAGCTGAGATAACCCCAACTGCAATACCAATGCAAGGTTAACCCATGGTGCTACAACCATACATTCTCAGAAAGGTAATGGGCGTGGGAGATTGCTATGCATGAATGACAGAATGGCGAATATGTCATGGGGAGACTTTTGCCCTCTTTCTTTCAATATTTCGATCGTTGTGGTAATTCCACGCCCCTGGCCTGCTTCTGCCGGGAATCGCCCCGAGCCTCTCGAACTGCAATAAGCAAAGAAAGAGATGCAGGAGAATTAGATTTGGTAGTGCGTAGGAAGATCTCGACACTCATTTCAATGTGACGCGAGATTACAAACTCGACATAGTAGTCGTTCCCATGTTCGAATATCTATCTACCCAGATAAAAAAATACACAGCCTGTCAGCCTACCTATACATTATCTCGTCCCGCATATCCAAGTCCGTGGCCTGGGATGGAGAAATACTGAAACGATGTGCTGCTATCTTATTAATCATGACTATGACAGAACGTGTGCTTTGTGGTGCCACTAGCATGTCAAAAAGTTCTTCGAAGCATTCATGACTGGCATGTGCAGCAGTATCCGAGACATTGGACCTGAATAGACGATCTAAATGATCGTGAGTCTTGGAAATACATGGCTGCCAATGGTCACGATGAAAATGAAGAAGCACAATACTAAGTTTCTAGGTCCAGTATCTCATAACCAATAACATCGCAACAGTACAAAGAAGACTCATAAAAGGCTTGCTGGTATTACACACCCACTCAACTACCTAGCAGCTGCTCGAAGTGGTCTCCAGCACGCGGACGCAGGTTATTGTCTCGCAGCGTGGGGTCACCCATGGCATTGGCATCGATGGAGGGATGGGGCTGCAGCTTGAAAATCGCAAGACTTCAACTCGACCTCTTCCTAATTCACATGCTTACAATGATAGGTTCATCGTTGCCCACGGACAGCTCCTACGCTGTACCACATCAACCCTGACGTACAATGCATGAAGAAGCAGCAGTAGTAGCAGTAGCACCAGAGGGGGAGGTGAGGGGGAGGGGTAATACGCTTGCACTTGTTATTGGGTCCATCCCAAGTATGGAGACTGATGTACGTATGTATGTAGGCATCGTGAAAGCGAGGCGAGAGCCCTTGGTCCTTTTTGTTGGTGTCTTAGTGGCCAAAGTGCCCATAACCCGCGATAGATGATTGCCATTGGACTGATATTCTTCCCCATGCTCAATCATATCAAATGATTCATATTCAACCTGTAGTTTTTGATATAGACGTCATGTCGGTTAAGCCTTGCAAACTTGAATGTTACAATGCATACCTAGGTCGTCTGTCTTAACGCCAAACTCCGTTCCCTCAACAATACTCGCTCGGGACGAGGTTCGTTTTTTCGATGCTTGCAAACTCGTAGCGTCTCTAGCTCGGCGACCTTCCAGACTCCAGTCTTGCACAACCAGTTTTCGAAGTCGACACCGAGAAAAGGCCCGCAAGTCGGGCGATAAAAAATATTGGTTCCGTGATTGTCTCGAAGCGAGTCCAAAAACTGCCAAAAAATCTGCACAGTAATGGAGCAAGCAATACCTACCTACAGCAGAGATGCAACACACTAGGTAATTTTGAATCGCAGCCGATTTGCTGTCGTGGCCTGGAAAATTCAATTTGAGGCTAGTAGATCTGCAGGTTCGTTTCTTTCTTTTCGTTTCACCTCATTAGTTGCACAGCGACTTTGGCTGTAGCATGCAAGGAATATTGAATAGAACGTGGGCTGTACCTACGTAGGTCATTAACGTTGAGGGATTGGCCACCACGAGCCAGGGCACTCGGTTCCTCCAATCCTATCTCATACCTTTATGCTCTGAACGGACAGGTGCTTTTATCAGGATGAGATGAGATGACTTACATGTATGAGGATGGCAACACAAACTCAGCCTTGTATCGAATTCGATACCGCAAATGAATACTGGAGAGGCCGGAAGCCTTCCTAATGGATACGAGCTGGGCTTGGAACAGTTGGTGTCATATCCCGAGCAATTTTAAGAGGGCAAATATTGAATAGTTTGCAGTTCTCGGTCCGAGTGGTCTAGATGAAGTATACCAACATGGCAGTATCTCAAATAGCTTCCAGAACCCTCTCGGCACTTGAACGGATACTTACAAACGATGTGACCTAATATTCTGCTTGAAAAACTCGTTTCTCGATTAGAGAATCTTCCTCAATGGATGCCTGCATAAGAAGATGATTGTAGGTGAGCAGCCCTATCTTGAGTAGCCCATCCAGTAGCACCCCACCATTAGACCACAAGTGGTTGTTGCCTTGATTGCTTAGGTAGGTACCTAGAACTTGCCTGGCCTGCGGAGCTGAGCAAGCAATGCGTGATCTCATTCATCAACCTCAAGTTCTGGCCTTTCTCAACTTTTCCGTCTCACCAAGAAGCAAAGCAAAGCAAAGCAAAGCCCAGCCCATCTCGATCCTCATCTTTTGCCCACCTTTTGATAATTTCTTTGTTATGTGGCTCTATACCAGTCAGGAATAGCTTTCTTCAACATCGGAACCTTGCCGTGGAGTCTACGATTTACTTGCTTCAAAACCGTTGCTCATCAACTACCAACCTACCTACTACGCATGGTATTACACACCCATCGGTCTCTGCGTCTGTGAACCCCTGTTCGACTATACTAGCTTGGTCGCCTAAAGTTAGATCGAAGCCGTCGATTTTGGTCAACTCTGTTGCACATGCGCGCACACGATCACATCCATCCCATCCCTCACCCTCAGCGCCAATCCCGGGATATCATCCGCAGCCAAAATCCCGTCATCATTATTCGTGTGCAGCCAAAACAAACTGGGCAAACGTTGACACCAACCGCCAGACACAACACAACTTCCCATCCCACGCTCACCACGCATTGAGAAGGCAATCAGCAGGCACGCACGCGATCGCATCTTTCGTCACCCGTTTAACCTGAAGCTCGCTCAACAAAACCCACACGCCCCCTCCATTCTCCATCTCTAAGTCTCGGGAGCCCGCCCCTCTCCGTCTTCATCCCGCTCGACAGCGTGTGTGTATGTGGGATCCAGTTACGTGGTAAATACCAACCTCACGCACCGACTTGCCCGTTTGGACAACATTACTCGTGCCTCGAGGGTAATTTAAACTCCTCGTTGTGGCCTGTGAGAAAGGTCCGGCGCCCCTCATCCAACTGTACCTACACCTTCTACCACCGTTGTCCTTCCGTCTCGGGCAATCCATCGTCAGAGCACCTATTACCAGCAGCTTTTTCAGCAGCACGTCTCCAGTTGTGCGTGCAGGCTCAAGGTTCACAATGGAACCCAGTGGCATGCATATCCCTGAAGATGCGTTGCTGCAGTACGAATATATGTCGCCAATTGGTGAGTGCTTATTCCCATGTCCTACTCCAACCGATCGTCCCCGTGGTCTAATGCCGGCCTGTCGTTGGTTGCCGGCGTCTGCGCTTAACCTCCGCTGCGGCCGGTCCCCGTGGCGCGCCCCCGTTTACCCCGTCCGGGACAAGTTCGTTCCATATGCATATTCATCCACTTCACATTATACACTTACAGCCAGACTCTATCCACATCCACGTCAATATGAATCCCAATTTAGGCTGGCGACGGCTTCCACTTCGGTCTATGCCAGACCAGACAGTTGATCACATTCTCATGTTCCACGCTTCTACGGTTCCGCACTCTTCATGCTTGCCTGTGCGCCAATCATCAAGCCCAGTCTCAAAATCAATAGCATTGACCCTTACACCTTACCTACTCACAAGTGTTTGTGCTTTGGCTCTTCAACATATGCTTTTATCTTTCATGTAGCCATGAACCTATTGGCCCGATTTCTACTGTTCGCAGAGTTTGGGGTTCTGCGATCGTCTCCTTGCTTTCAAGAAGTGTTAGGACCATTTCAGACGTCAATGCTGTTTGACTTTGTATTGTCTTTCTTTGTGTGAAGTATCGACACTGGTCTGAACCCCAGTGATGACATGCTATCATCATATGATAAAGCGTAATATGGAATTGTTTCAAGGTTGATGTCTTATTCTGGGCACTAACAAGCATCATTTTGGTCATCTTCCACTTCTGCTTTCTATAACTTACTCTCTAATTCCCCACGCATGATCTTTATTAGTCGACATCTCACAAATGACTCCCAACCCCCATCACTACCCCCACGCAGTTGCCGTTCGTGCCTCTCTCATCACCGAATGCTGACTGATGTCTAGGATACTTCAAATCATCAAGATGCGGTTACTGTGGAAAACGTGGCAAGAGTCAGTCAAAACGTGAATTGAGCCCCTGCACCTTCACCATCTCTTGATCACTCACCCCCGGTTCGCCTTCACTTACGTCACGAGGCATTTGTTATTATACAGCCGTGCCATGGATGATTGCCTCTGAAATATAGATCAATCATTTCCCCTGCCTTTCACCGAACCCTTCTAAGTCATTCGGTCTGAATGTAAGGCTAACTAGTACGTGGGGTAACAGGCTACGCTTATCATGCTTCGACATCATCTCTGAGCCCTGCATTCTACCAAACTCTCCTTGACAGGTATTGGAGACGTTCGGGTACTCTCATGTACCGACCTGATCAACGTCGATCATGCTGCCCTCACTACACTATCCGTCTTGACTCTAGTCAGTTCAAGCCGTCCAGAGACCAGCGACAGACGGTCAACCGATTCAACAAGTATATCATGGGAGATACTTATATGAAAGAGGCTACTCGTCTACATCCCAAGTCGCGTGACCAGGCCAAGAAGCGAGATAACCATTTCGATTTGGTCGAACGAATTCATGAGGCTGAGGATGCTAACCTGAAGAACCCCCCCGAGGCTGCGCACAAACTTGTTGTGACTTTGGAACATGATGATTTCACAGAAGAGAAATTTGCCGTATACCAGAACTACCAGGCAGTAGTTCACAAGGAAGCTCCGAACGAAATCACCAAGACCGGATTCAGACGCTTCCTATGTGACTCGCCTTTGAGAAGAGAGACAATGGTATCACCAGATGGGCGTGACCGTCGATTGGGCTCTTACCATCAATGCTATAGACTGGATGGCAAGCTTGTTGCCATCGGAGTACTTGACCTCTTACCTGAGTGCGTCAGCTCGGTTTATTTCCTCTATCACGAGAGCATACATCAGCACGCGCCAGGGAAGCTCGGTGCGCTGTATGAGATTTCTCTGTCCATTGAAGAGGGCTATGGCTGGTGGTACCCAGGCTATTACATACATAGCTGCCCCAAGATGTGGTACAAGATTGATTACTCACCTCAGTTTGTTCTCGACCCTGTCTCATTGACTTGGGATCCACTTGATCGAACGGTACTGGATCTCCTCAACAAGAAGCCGTTCGTGAGCCTCTCGCTCGAAAGGGAACAGGCTTCTTGTGAAGATGCTAAAACTTCTCCGACATCTGATGAGGATACTAAGCTGAGCGACAAATCTGAAAACAAGGAATCTGACTCTTCAACATCCGAAGAAGAAGAAGAAGAAGAAGAAGAAGACAACAACTGGCTGTTTAATTCAGGAATGCCTGGCATCCCTCCGATATCCACGGCGGCTACCTGGGATATGGATCACATTGCTTTGAAGATTAAAGCTGGTGCTCCATTATATGAAACCTCAGATCTTGTCAGCTGGGACGAACACGGTGTCAAGGATTATCCGGGAATAAGAGCTGGGGTTGCTGAACTTGTCGCAGCAATTGGACCTGATTTGATGGACCAGATTTGTCTCGACTTTGCTCCACGACGGTAGACAGAAGATGGCGCTCAGGCATGAATGGTCACTTCCAAGTGTCAACGTAAATCTTTATGTGCTGTCACTTGGGCTTCGAAAGCCCGTCTCTTGCTGGGCTCCAAGGTCATTCGGCATGCAACGACTCATGAAAGGATATATGAATTTAAGAACAAGAATATACAACTATCAAACCATATATTTCTAATAGATTTTATACTCTTTGGCTTGTCCTGTTTTCAGCTTATTTGAGGTAACGATTGAGGCGCTGCTGATTCTCTATCGACTTCCTGACCGTTAAGATGCCCGTCTGTTGTAAAAATTCTATGAGATCTGAGAGAGTCTGGAAAGCTTTCTGGTGTTTTAAAAGCAAGAAAAAATATAACTCCCAACCCAATACTGTTTTGTACTTTGTTGTTGTGTCGTTGGATAGACGTCGTTGATTGGTGGCAGAGCTATGCTTCCCAAGGTATCACCCCGCCGTCTCCAAAGCAGCCCACCACACTTTTTCGTCTTATCTTATCAGTCACCTCGGTGAACAACCAACCTTTTCAACACCAAAAACCAGTGTCATTACAGCTTCACGTCGCATCTTTCACCCAAGCGACTAAGCGCGCGACCTCTTATCTTAACTAAAAAGCTTCGTGTGTATTCTGAGACACTGGAAACCTGCCTGAATTGTCATTACCATGGCATCTCAGGCGAATCTCTTCTCGCCCGCTGAACTGGCCTATTTACATCAGTCGCTCTCTTTACACCCACCGATTCGTCCCGATGGGCGCAGTCCGACACAGTTCCGTCCTTTGACAGCCGAGACAGGCATTCTCCCTGGCACAAACGGTAGCGCGCGTGTACATTTCGCGGATGGCACAGAGGCCATTGTGGGAGTAAAGGCTGAGATTGAGAAGACTGGAGGAAGCGAAGAGCAGCAGGATGAAGAAGATAGAACAAGGAGCGATTGGCTCGAGTTGGCAGTTGAGATTCCAGGACAGAGAGATGATGAAGCCTCGACAATATTTCTGGCAGAGATGCTGAGAGAGGCGCTGTTGGCGGATAATGAGTTTGCCAAGAAGTTGAGGATCAACAGGCGGTTTCACTGGCGACTATACCTCGATGCATGTCATCTCGTAATATAAAGAGACGGACAAAGTGCTAACTATGAAACAGGTTCTTCTAATATCTCCCCCACTATCATATCCCCTCCCGCTACTGTCCCTCACAACACATCTCGCCCTCCTGGCAACGCGCCTCCCACGGCTCAAGTCTGAAGGCGATGAGGACCCTATGTTTGACGACGACTGGGAGGCTTCAACATTCTTGTACCCTCGTGAGGGCGCTGATGCAGCGGGCTCACGGCCACCTATCACACTCCTTGTCGTTGCGATTGGCGACAACACCATTTTCGACCCTGCAAAAGAGGAGCTTGCTGTCGCGGAGACTGCACTGGCCGTGTCTGTGTCGGAGGTCCGTCGGGTCAGGACAGAAGGTGACATGGAAGTTGACAAGAAGAGCCGGGAGCTCAAGTTGTTGTCAATCCGAACTATCGATCCGCCATCGAGACTCACACCCCCTGGAGTACCACATACGACGAACGGTACTGCACAGAAGGGAGATACGCAGACAGCTGAGGGCGTGTGGAAAGCACCGTTGGGTGGAACGAAATTTGGAGTAATGGACGGTATAATACAAGCTGTGATGGAGAAGGGCGGAGTTGCGGATGATGTCTTGGAGGGATTAGAGGGTGTTGAGCTCACATGAGACTATGCATGAGTTGTATGGGTGTGATAGAAAATTACAAAGCCTCATCAGGCTGGATATTTCATGTAATCGTACAACGTATGACCCCTGGGCATGGAGATCGTTATGCTACAGCTAGCTATATGATACATGTAGATTTTGAATCATTGTTTTTACATAGGTCGGTATCTTAGAAAACACCAAACCACTTCTTCTTGGGCTCTTCAGCCTTCTCTTGCACCTCAGTCTTTTGCACAGGCTCCGCTTCCACAGCATCCGGCTCGGGCTTGGGGTCCTCTTCACCCTTGCCAAACACAACAGTCACAGGGTCCTTTGTCTCGATTCCATGCATCTTCATGAAAAGGCGGCGCTTAGCAACATCGTCAAGGTGGTTGGTGCGGTGATCCCTGGCCTTCTCGGCCTTGTCCTTCTCGTGCAAAACGATGACGTTCTTCCAGGCGACGAAGAAGTGGATCGGGTGTGTCCAGAGGTCTGAGATGGGAGGTACGAGCTCCTTGTAGGGGGAATTGTAGGCGTAGTTCATGAAGAAGGTGAAAATACCAAGGGCGAAGAGGGTTCCCTGGTGGGGGTTAGTTGCATTGCAATTAAGTAGCCCAAGCTGTATGATAGACGTACCATGGTAATGACAGTATGCAAGAGGCGGCTGTGCCAGAAAAAGTGCTCCCATGTCCCCTCGGGAGCCATCATGCCGGGATAGTGCTTCTTATTCTGGGCAGCGACCTCGGAAGCGGTGAGCTCAGGGCCATAGTGCTTAGGCACATGGTTCTTCTTGAGGCGAGAACCGTGAGAAGGGGGGTTGAAGCGGGCGGGCTTCTCGAGAACAATGGGCTTTCCCTTTGAGGACGAAGATGCGAAGCGGATTCGGATGCTGTTTTGGGAGAGTGGGATGCTGATACCACGCCAGAGAGGACCCTGAAGAGGGAGGAGGAAGCGGGGGATGATGGCGCGTGAGGCCATTGTGATTGTATATGTAAATTTCTTTGAAATTAATGTACGTCTGTCCTCTGCGAATTTGGAGCTTGGTTGTAGTGGTGGTTCGTGATGCCCTCACGTTTGCCCAAACAAGAAGAATCTTTTTTCCGGAGCCGTTGAGAAACAAACGAGGACCGGCGCGGAGGTCCCACTCCGTTTCTTTGTCCCGGTGGAAGCTAATCTTGGAAAAGCTTAGCTTGGGTCACTTGACTGACTGAGACAATTTTTTTTCTTCATGAAAAAACCAAGAACCTGAGGATGAGATGGCCATGAACCCCGGAATAATGGACATCGCCGATGCGGACCCGCTTTGATATATCTATGTCCCGACTTTACCCGGAGCCACAATGGCGGCGTGCAGGGGGAGGAATCTCGGCTTACTTACTCTTGCACTGTGATTGGCTCGCCAGAGCTCAGCCACCTGTGGCTTTCCAAGGCCAGTGAGCGATCCGGCGTGGTCCTAACCCAGTCGTGTCATGCTGTCATAAAGTTTTATTTTCTTGCCTGGCAACTTTTTCCTTCTTCTCTTCTCCTTCTTTCCACATCCATCCTCTCAACACTCAATCGACTTCTTGCTCGTCTTTGGCTAACGCCTCTTGTTTACTCTACCACCACTTTCCAACTCCTTAATCACAAACCACATTCACAATGGCTGGCGGTAAGTTTTTCTCACAGCACTTGGTCTGCTTTGCGCCAGTGGCAGCGCATGGCTCCGAGGGGTCAATTGAGGAGTACGAAAAGGAGACGCTCTGCGCAAAGATATCACGATTTCAATTCGAGTGTCGACGGAATTTGGGTCTTTGACAATGGCACAAAGCGCTGCTTTGGTCACTGGCTGAGGTTAGCCAGCTGACCCTGTCGCCTGCGTCATTTACTCAGAACCGGTTTTCCCATGACCACGAAATGTCTCAACAAGACTCAACAACAACTCGTGCAACGCCTCTAAACAGCACAGCGGCTCTCTTTTCGTCCTCTCTCACCCCCACGAGCCTTGCCTGCTTATCCTCACCAAGAACTCACTCAACCGACTCAGTCACTAACTCAACACCTCCAGGCGATATCAAGAAGGGTGCCAACCTCTTCAAGACCCGATGTGCTCAGTGCCACACCGTTGAGAAGGACGGTGGCAACAAGATCGGCCCTGCCCTGCACGGTCTCTGGGGCCGCAAGACTGGTTCCGTCGAGGGCTACGCCTACACCGATGCCAACAAGCAGAAGGGCATTGAGTGGAACGACGACACTCTCTTCGAGTACCTCGAGAACCCCAAGAAGTACATCCCCGGTACCAAGATGGCCTTCGGTGGTCTCAAGAAGCCCAAGGACCGCAACGATCTCATTGCGTAAGTTTCTCCGACAACCCGAGCTGAGCTGCAGTCAGCTTTGGACACGGCCTCGCATCTCTCTCCAAAGAAGGTTGCATGTGATACAATGATTCCAAACTGGCCGCACTCAGCCCCTCACTACACCACAGCAGTCGCTAACAACCTCAATAGCTACCTCAAGGACTCTACCAAATAAGCGACTATAAATCGCGTGTAATGTTACGACTTTCGATAGATGGGGACCGCCAAGGGGCGATTGTACTATAGACTCTACATACACAGCACTTGTTAAGACATGCCACGTGCTTGTACCTATTCCCATCTCTCCTCTTTATGCGTTCTCATCCGATACACTTTTTCGAGGAAAAGAAAGCCCGGCGTTGGTTGAGGCGGAACGGGAATGACACGAGACTCAGAATAAAAAATGTCCGCCTCTTTTAGATCCAGAGCCCAAATTTTGTTACGATTAGACAGAGATTTTAACGTTTTCACCTCTCACCTCTTGACTCAATTCAACACTCATAATTACCTGCGCATTTAAAATATGTGAACATCATGACAAGTTTCTGATCTAATCTCACCGTTAATCAACCAATCTCAACACTCTCAAATGCGATTACACTCCTTTTCCCCTCCGATAGCCGAGCGCCCCGTAAGAAAGAGGGTCAGCTCGCAAACCGGTTCTTTTTCACAAGTCGAGCATATTTTTCTCGCGCTTTAAGATTTTATCATGACTGTGATTGCCGAGCTATTTCCGTTCGTATCCGTTGCTCCGGCGGCGTATGCGGGACCTGCGGCGATCGGCGGGCGGCGTGGTTGTTGTATTTTAGCCTTTTGTCGCTGCTTTTGGAGATTTCAGTTTTTTACCCCTGACATGCATGAAGGTTTCATTGACAGATTATTGGAGAATGTGGCTTTTGGGGTTCGGTGTGACGTTATGTTGAAGGTGAAGGATCATCATACAAATGTAGGCAAGTCAAGAAGATAATGATTGATGATTTATAACTTCACTATGACTTTATCACAAGTACAAAGCTATTAGGTCAAATCATCATAAGATCAATAAAAAGGGTAAAATCGTGGTTCCATACTTAGAGCGCAATCATGTAACGACACAAAATGGGCCTGCATTCCTTAATTATATGTGAGTTTAGGATGGATCTAAGCTAATATATCATAAAGCACTCTAAGACTTCCCCAACTTTACCTCGAGCTTACGATATGTCTCGGGGTTTTGTACACTTCTGTAGGTAGTTGATAGGGCGTGCTCCCAATCCTCCTGATTTATAGCGGTCTTTTCTCTCGTCTTGAGGTACCGCTTCATAGCACTTTGGGCTGCCTTGACACGCAGAGCACCCAAGTCAGCGCCACTGAAGTCAGTGCAGCGGGTATCACGAGCAATGGAATCAAGGCGCTCGAATTCCGCAGCTGTTGCGTTGGGGTGATTTGTGCGATAGATGGCACGTAGGATATCGACTCTTTCGTCGGGAGTAGGAAGGTCGATAAAAAGACGCACATTAAGACGGCCTGGTCGAAGCATGGCCGGGTCGATCATATCCGGTCGGTTAGTTGTGCCGATAACATATACTCCTGTTCGGTCTTTGACACCATCGAGCTCTGTGAGGAGCGCGTTGACAACACGGGTTCCAGCCTCCGTAGAGCCACTGTCACGCTTGGGAACAAGGGAATCCATCTCATCAAAGAAGAGGATACATGGCGCTGAGGAGCGTGCGCGGTTGAATAGCTCACGCACAGCGCGTTCAGATTCACCGACGTACTTATTGAGAAGCTCAGGTCCGTTGATGAGAATGAAGCTGGCTTGAGCTTCGTTGGCAACAGCTTGGGCGACAAGCGTTTTACCACAGCCGGGAGGGCCCCAGAGAAGGCAGCCGGCTGGGCGACTAATACCCATCTCGCGGAAGTCTTCAGGGTTTCGAATGGGGCCAATAATGGACAAGTCGAGCTGCTCGCGGGCAGCTTCAAGGGCGCCGACTTGGTCCCAGGTGACGTTGGGGATGACGGTGAAGCCTTCCTTTCGCAGTAAGGGGGTGAAGTCTTTGATGACTGTCTTGAAGTCTTCTTGTGTCAGAGGCTCTATGCTTGGTTCAAGGAATGAAGCAGGTGGTTGTTCGTCTGCAAGTTCCATGAGGTCGGGGAGTTGATCTGATGGAGGTTGATCAAAGTGTTTAGCAAACTGGCCAATATCTATAGTGCGCTCTGCCGCAACTCGTTGTGCTCGCGTCACAACGCTGATAATGTCAGCGCCGACGAATCCGTGTGTAATCTTGGCCAGCTCTGAGAAGTCGACATTTTCTGATAAATAACCGTCTTTTGTGATAAGTTTGAGGATATCCAGTCGAGCGTTAAGGTCTGGTACTCTCATCTGGACTGTATCCTCGAAAAGGCCAGTCTTCAGTACCGCAGGATCGACATCTGTGATTCTCGATGTCGTAGCCATGGCAAGAATGGGCCTGTCCTTCTCTTGTTCTTGTTCGATTCGCCTCATCTGTCGCATAAATTGGGTAACGTTGCGGCGATGGCCCTCGCTGTGGGTGCTACTACCAGATTTCGACATGTACCAGTCAAGTTGCTCAATGAAAATGATACATGGCGCCACCCTCATTGCTTCTTCAATCGCATCGTTCAGGCTCCTCTCCATGCGTTCAGGCTCCTCCAAGCATCCAGTTAGGTACACAATTGGCACTTCGACTTTTGAGGCAAGGAGTCTAATCAGCGACTTCTTGCCAGTTCCAGGCGGACCTGACAGCAAAATGCCTGGGGTCCTTCGCCAGTGGTTGGCAGCACACAGTTCTGGTTGTTTGAGGAGATAATGTGTGTGTTTGGCAAGCTCCTTGAAGATGTCGGCGACGCCACCAAGCTGCACCGAATCGGAAGGGTGTTCAACCTTGTGCCGGCTCGATTTCTGTGTCTTTTTCAGAGGTGTCTTGTCCTGCTTCTCCGCAGGCGCAGCATCTGTATCCGTTAATGCGCCCTTGGGTGTAACAGCCCCATCCTTTGCGCGGCCCTCGCCATCTTCCTGAACACGGCGCTTCTTGATCGCGCGCGGTGCGTCACTTGTGGTTTGAGGCGCCGCATCTTGAGAAGCAGGGGTTGCGGCAGGAGTGGAAGTCTGGTGCCAGTGCTTTGTCATTTGCCTGTTAAGAAGGAAGCGGTCGTCGTCGGGTTTAGGTGGTTCTTCGAGGGCAGCTTCGGAATCGCTTGAGTCACCGCCGAGCTCTTCTTTGCGGTATTGAAGTACCCGGTCGATCGAATCTTCAAGAGGACGTTTCTTTTGCCGGCTTAAACTCGAATTTGACCTCTTGATGGCCTCGTAGACCGCGGTAGTGGTCTTGAAGGGTTTGCCGTCATTCGCATCTTCGAGCTTTTTCAATACGAGATAGACATCTCGGTCGAGACCCTGCCTTAAATTAGGGCGGGGCCTTTTGGCTCCTAATGTCATGTTGCCTAATTGTTGCTGTCGTTGTCGTCGCCGGCGACTTCGCGAATAGATGCAGAAGGGAAAGTCGAGGTCTTCAGAATCCGACATGGGGAAAAAAAAAGTTGAAGTCGAGCGTGGGTGACAAAAATAAACAACAGGACAGCCCAAGAAGTTATCACTGGCCGGGTTCCTACTCATTTATATCTTAAAAATCTCAACAGCTGATACAAAATTAGATAAGATGCTTAAGTAGGTAGGTATCCTAGAAGCTTCATAAGTTGAGATACAAGGTTAAACTTAAAGAAATATCTGAACCGAATTCGTTGGAGTTCTTTGTGTTGTACAGGTAACAGACTGGCTTATACCTCCGGTGCCTAAACCTACCTAAGCAACTCGATATTTGGACAAATCTTGGACCTAATACTAGACTATCCTTAGGTTCCATAATTGCCTACCTCTTCAAAGTATAGAATTTATATGAATGGGTGTATCAATATCTTCTGATGCTCCAAAACCTGCTCATCTGACCTGGGGCTTATTGGCGGAACTGCTCGTAGAATTATGTCAATTTAGAGGGGTGTCGCTTATCGATAAGACCCTGGACCCCGGTTTCCGCGCCGATGACGATGCTTTCCCTCGTGACAGTCGAACCGCTATCATTGAAGCGACAAGCACCCAGCCTCATATATAATCGTCGCGCAATCTCTCCTCGACAACCTCACGATAAGCTCAGTGAAGCCAATTCTATATATTACATAATCATAATGGGCGGAAATGCGAGCAAAGTCACAGCCCAGGACAAGTAAGTCCCTCCTATCTCCCCGCGATTGCGCTCGTGACCGCCCAATACTAACTTCCTCAGGGCCATCCTGGACATGAAGAACCAGCGCGATAGACTTCACCAATACCAACGGCGCATCACAGTCCTTACAGATAAAGAGACCGATATCGCAAAACAGATGCTGGCCAAGGGCGACAAGAAGCGCGCTCTATTGGCGCTGCGGCGCAAGAAGTATCAAGAGTCGCTGCTGGCTAAGACGGATGCGCAACTAGCACAGCTTGAGAAGCTGACGAACGACGTCGAGTTTGCGCTTATACAGAAGGATGTTGTGTTTGGGCTACAGCAGGGTACCAAGGTTCTTAAGGAGATCCATGCGGAGATGGGTGGTATAGAGAATGTGGAGAAGTTGATGGGCGAGACGGCGGACGCTATTGCATATCAACAGGTGCAGTGCTTTGATCTGATTGTCTTACATATTGGAATTTACTTACACACTTCCAGGAAGTCAGCGATATGCTTGGAGGCCGCATCTCTAACCAGGACGAGCAAGAAGTGGAAGACGAATTGGAAGCCCTCGAAGCCGAGCTCACAGCTCCAGCCCAGAAGCTACCCGACGTTCCCCACGTGCAACTACCAGAACGACAGCAGGAGCAACAAGTCGAGGCGCAGGCCGAGAGAACGAAGCAACCAGCCATGCTAGCAGCGTAATCGAGGGGCGAGACATTTTTGTTTCAAAGCATTTGCATTTTAAGAGGTTTTACTATATTAGACTTGGGTGTATACAGCGGGAAACATGAGGCGTTGAGGCATTTTGCATTCAAACCATCAAACAACATCCTTTTCATTGTATCATTTCGCTTGTCTATGCGTACTTGCTGATGAGCTTTCTCATAATGGACATGGCGCCTCCTCGATAACCACCGCCGAAGATGGCATAGTGGTTGAGATGATGATATCTGGAATGTTAGTATGGTGAGTGTTAAGAAGAGGGGCGATCTTACAATTCGTATAGCTTCACTCTGTCTGGCCACTCAGCTACTGGTTCTGCCTTCGGTACCAGCTCATGATACTCTTGCCAGAAGTGGTTTGTGAAGCCGCCAAACATGTTCATGATACCAAGTTCAAACTCGGAGTGACCATACACAGCTGAAGGATCATAAACGACTTCCTCACAACCACCTTGGCCTCCAATCTGCCCCTTGGAATGGTTTCCACTCCATAAGTCGCCGTGGATAACGACTGGTTTGATGTTCTTGACAACATCGTCTCCAATCAGCCGTGGCACTACTTTGCTCGCCACGATCTCCACCTCTTCTTCCAGTTCTGGGTCTGGACCATTGTTGCGAACTGTCTGGCGCGTGATGTGTCTCAAGCGGTTATCAGCATAAAAGTCAGCCCATGATTCACGCCACGAGTTGTCCTGTTCTGTAGCACCACAGCATGTTGAAACGGGGAAGCCAAACATGGGCTTGTCATAGCCAGATGGGATAGGCGCTGGTGTTGTGTGAAGTTGCGCAACCTTGGAAGCCAGAGTTCTTCCTGAGCCGCCTGTAGCTGAGGATCCCAGGTCGAGGAAGTCAGTAGCAAGAAAGTGATGACCTGGGCGGCCAGTAAGAGCTCCATGAGCATGAGATCTGGGACAGAAGTTGGGTACTGCATCGGCTATGGCGTTAAGAGAGGCATGTTCACCTGAGTTGTGTTAAAGATCATGATCTCACAATCGCAAGAAGAATGCATACATACCTTTGAACATAACCTCTGCTTCCTTCCCTGTTCCCGTCTTAACAAAATAATTAACAGGCTCCTCATCTTTCTCGGAAGTTATCTTGAATGTAGACGCAAAGCCTGAACCACCATGAGAGTTCATGGCCGAGTTGGCGGGGTCAAGACCCAGGGCCTCGAGGATAGCAGGGTCGACTTTTGTATGTGGCATGGTTTCCCAAGGTATCGGAGAAAAGAATAAGTTAAGGATATGATATTCAGGAACGCGAGTTGGAGATTTGTTTATGGCCTTTCCTAACTTAACTTAACTAAGCTGATTTGAGTGATGGGAGGTTATGTGGCATGGGATGGGATGGGATGGGGTGACGTCAAAGCTGGGGATGGGATGTTAGTAATGCGGCGGAAATATGCACGATAGAGTGGTTGCGACATAACGACATATGCAGTTTTAAATCCTTTAAAATGGGGTCAAATACCAAGGGGGAGCATGATGTTACTCTGGCATCATATCATGATAACAAATACCGTTGAGTCAATCTCTAATCCGTGTGTCTTTTTGAAACTAGACTGTCTTTTGGCCAATGGAGAGAGATAATTGCCTAAACTTATTATGATAAAGCTCATAGTATCTTATTATTAGACTCTAGACTGATGTTTAGCACTTTGATATAAATTATCTTAATTTAGAAGTCTTTTTTGTTATACTTTA